>PPHD01021955.1:0-13047 GCA_002909625.1 Bambusicola thoracicus | reverse complement strand
AAAAAAAGTAATGAAATACCTAAATGGCTATAAATAAAAATAGAAAAAAAAAGAGTTAAAAATTCACTCTAATTTTTAATGAAAATCGAAAGTGAAGGATAGCTTCTTGTTGCAAAACCCTTGAGAAAAGCGCACAAGAGAATGCACAATACTGAAGGGCAGTCATGGGCCTATTAGCGGCGTATGGAAAGCTGATCCTATCATGCCCAGTCTCACCTGTCTGGAAATGTATGTAGCCTCCACAAAAGGGGAATTGTTTACTAAGAGACTATCATTATGGCAAAACATATAATTATTGTGGTTCCCTTTTATAACATTTTTTAGCTAGCAAATTAACTTCTCAACGAGAGGTTAATTCCTGAGATTTAAGTATCAATATCCAAAAATATAATTTAAATTTTTTCTAGTCCTCTGTAACTGCCTTTTAAGTGTTCTTGCCTAGCGCAGAAAATATGGAACAGCTATTAAACTGCTGTTCCCCTAATAAACATTAATTACAAGACAGCAGGTGATTAATCACTGATAATGAGCTATAGATGATTTTTAATGGTCAGCTAATAGTGTCATGGGCCTTTAATACTGAAAATAATTAAAACTAATAACGCTGTATGGTGAATATGCATGATAAAAATGCACTTACATTAGAAATAGCAACATCCAATATAGGACAATCTTACTCTGTTACCGCAGCACTTTAGCACAGCACTCACAATGCGTGAGAACTTCAACTGTCCCAGTCTTAAGGACTACTTGTGATATAGGACTTGGATTTGGTTGCAGTTTAAAATTGTTGTTGTCCCTCTTAAGGTGAAATTCTTAGTCAGCATACTACAGTTACTCTCCCTTGTTACTTTTCAAGGCAGAAGAAATTTTTGATTATAGCGTGGAGAAGGAATCCTTACTGGGAAAGAAACTTCCTCCATACCCTTTCTGTTCCTGAAACAACCCCTTGTTGTAATGTCATCATGGTCTTTTCCTTCCTAGGTGGCACTGAGTGTGGTACTGCTTTGTTAGCTGCAGAATTGTTTAGAAAGGGCAGCATTTCATTAACAGAAACAAAGATACAGCCCTGAAAAAGTTTTTGAGGCTGTCAGTATTGAGGAATATTTTGCATCTTTGCGTTTCTCAGATTGAAAGATTTTGTATATGTGTCTTGTCCTGTTGGTTCACTTCGACACCATAGGGTCTGGCTACCTGACAGCCATGAAATAGTCTGTCCCATGTTCAGCGGTAGCCTGAAGATTTGCCAGTACTGGTCAGTTCTCCCTGTCTTGACAGAAACATGTTAGCACAGTTTACATATATAGGGCTAATCTTTCTCCAGAAATATGTCTTGGCTTTCTCTTTAAACAAGTCTCTTCCATACTGACGTGTTCCTTTGAAACAGTGTCTTCCAAACCATTTTTTGTCATTCTTGGGAAAGTGATACTATCTTTGGTGTCATTTTTGTGGATGAGCATTACAGGTTCTAGGACCAAGATTTACACATTTGGCCTTATCAGGCCAAATCATTGTCACCATTTGTTGTCAATTTAGTACTAATTCTAATATTTAGAAAAACAGTTTGATCAAGGTAAGAGAATTAAGGCTATTTTGAGGAATAAATCATTGGGCACTTGGTTTTTTTTTACCATCACAGCCACTCACAAGTAAGGGTTTTTACATGTCAAAAGCAAAAGAACCAGTTCATCAAGGTGGGAATATATGTGAATTCAAACTCGAAATACTTTTGATTGTGAAATTATATTCATAATTTACACTGTCCTATATTTTTGGCCCCTATCAATATGCCATGTCACCATGCCATGTATTAAATTCTGATCAGTCAAAAGTTTACACAAGTGAGCAGTTTTACAAATGTCAGCAGCCACAATTAAGCCAATTTGATTGTCCATGTGGATAAGTTCCTTGCAGTTGTAAGCTCTTCTGAGAACTCACATTAAATTGTAAGGTCTTTGAAGGTGATACTGTAACAGTGAAACCTATGGGGTTTATTTTAATTTTACAGCAAGGATGTTCTGTTCATATCAGTGGAACTATTTCCACTTTGCAGTAATATGAAAGAAAGGGCATAGAGTTGGGCATTTTTTCTGGCTGCTGTGCAAACATAACGTAATAGCTTCTCAATAAAAACAGTCATCTAGTCTAATTAAGAAATCACACAGAACACAGCAGAATTAGTATTATTGATTTTTACTACTTCTCGCTTTGCTTTTTTGGATTAGTGAATGATTCTTAGTGACTGTAAATGAGCAACTTTTGAAGGTCATAGAAAGTAGGTGAAGTTGGGAAAGAGAACAAAGTCTGGAAACTGAGATGCAGTGAGGAAGGAGCAGGAGTACATGATAAGAAAAGAGCAAAGATCAGGTGAAGAAACTGGGATAAGAAAAGGAAGAAATAAAAGAGAGAAGAACTGGAAAAATAGGATCAGTAGGAATTATCTTCAAGTTGTTTGATTGCATATTATACTTTTTTAAAAAAGAGAAATTCAGTGGATTCTCTTCACCAGAATAAAACTAAGAATAAAAAACAAATATGAAATACATGTTAAAAAAAGTTTTAATGTCATCATTTTTCAAGTGATAGTGTTAATATGTGAAGAGCCGTTATAGCTGATGGCTTTAACTTAAAATAATGAAAAAATGATGTTACATTTCAATATGTCTTGAAAATAAGCTTAGAGTAATACCCTACCAATAACAAAAGGAGGATTTTATTATTAAACCACAGATGTATACAAATGACAGAAAATCAGTCATGATGTTACCTTGGTAAAAGTGCTATTTTCAAGGCTGGTAATCTGACAATATTACCTTTTTTAAAAAAAAACTTTTTATAACCATTATGTATTTTTGTGATTAAAAATGATTCCTTACAAGGACATCTGGGTCATTTGAAACTTCCTGAAAATTGTAGTGTTTTGGATGAGAGCTCGTATGAGCTTGCTGCCAGATTTCAGATTAGACATAAAACCAACCTTCTGACTGCTTGTAGTCATTAAAGAGCAGAAGATACATTTTGGAAGGATAGCGCAGTAGAGCACCCACTGTGCTGGCCACATTCCAACGTGGAAAATTACATTCTGCCTACTGACAATTGCCTCTTCCATTTCAAAAGACAGGTTTTTTTTTTTTTTTTTTTTTTTTTTTTACATACTGTCCTAGATATTAGACATGGCTAACCTGGAATGTAGTGCTAAATCCATCAGTGCTTATCTACCTTGCTGAACTGTCACCCTGATCCATTTATTAACTCTATTAAAGAAATGTCCCCTTTTTAATCACTGTGATGGCAATTTAACTTCTGTCTAGAATACAGGTAATAGTACATGCAACATTCAGATCACAATTTTAGACGCTAATAATTCAGGAAAGTGACATTCTAGGTTTCTTTTATTAATGATACCTCTGCTTCAATATACTCTTGTATGCTGTGAAGCACATTTAAACACACAGGTATGGTGCCCATCCTTGAAATACTTGAATACTTGAACAGTTTTAGGCACCTGCAAAAACCCCTCAACTCTAAGCAGGAGATATATAAATAGCTTTTTAAAATTTATTTATAAAGAGGGAAATACGATAGTTTTGAAAGCTCAAATTACTTAATTGGGCTTCTGCCAGTACTAATGCTGGAGCAGATTTAGCATAATGTTAAACCCTTCCACAAATATTTCAGTTGCAAAGGCAAATGATTGCAGTTTCCTTAACTCTTCTTAAAGACATAGTCATGTTGAAATAAAACTGAAGTCCTTTCATATTAAATGAGGTAAATATCAATGGAAAGAATAACGCATATTTGCAAGCCCATCTTGTAACATAGAGCTCAAAAATCCCAGAATTTTAGAGGCAGCAGCTATAATGGTTTATCAAACATCATCCAGTGGGAAAGGCAATGAAAAGTAACATTATTTCCATTATTTTATTAATAAGACTCCCAGTTAGGGCAGGATTATTTTTTTCCTTGTTTTGCCTTGTAATTACATGTAATATCCCCAATGATTTGATTAATCCTACATTTTTGCTTAGCTTAAAGTAATAACTGCACAGGTTTTGAGATAAACAGGTAGTTCAAAGTCTTTTCTTCAAATTCATGTGTTAGAACTTCTTCAAAGATTCATATCAGACAGGTCCTGTTTCACAGAATGTCAGAATCACGGGGGTTAGAAGGGACCTCAAGAGATCATTGAGTCTAACCCCTTGCTAAAGCAGGTACCCTACAATAGGTCACACATGTAGGCATCCAACAGGTCTTGAATATCTCCATAAAAAGGGACTCCACAATCTCTCTGGGCAACCTGTTTCAGTGGTCTGTCACCCTAACCATAAAGAAGCTTCTTCCTCATGTTAGTGTGGAACTTCCCATGTTCAAGTTTTAGGCCATTGTTCCCTGTCTTATTACTCCACACCACCAAGAAGAGCCTGACCTCATCCATTTGCCTCCCACCTCCCTATAAATATTTGTAAACATGTATCAGATTCCCTCTCCCTCTTCTTTTCCCCAGGCTGAACAGACCCAGGTTACTCAGCCGTTCCTCATATGGGAAATCATAGAATCATAGTATCCTTAAAGTCGAAAGGGACCTCTGAGGGCCATCTAGTCCACCTTCTCTGCAACGAACAGGGACACCACAGCTAGATCAGTCTGCCCAGGGCCTTATCCAGTGCTCCCTTAGTCTTAATTTCCCTTAATCTTTGTGGCCTTCTGCAGAACTCCTCCTAGGAGAGCCCAGTCTTTTTTTTGTTGTTGTTGTTTTTTTCTACTGGGTTGCCCAGAACTGGAAACAGTAGTCTAAATGTGGCCTCACTGGGGGGGAGTACAGAGGCAGGGTCACCTCTCTTGACCTGCTGGCCATGCTTTTTTTAATGCACCCCAAGATGTCATTGGCTTTCTTGGCCATGAGGGCACACTGCTGGCTCATGGCCAACCTGTTGTCCACCAGGACAGTCAGATCCTTCTCCACAGAGCTCCTCTCCAGCAGGTGAGTCCCTAGCCAGTACTGGTACATGTGGTTAGTCCTCCCCGGGTAAAAGACTCTACACTTGCTGTAGTTAAACCTCATCAGATTCCTTCCTGCCCAACTCTCCAGTCTTTCCAGGTCTTGTTGAATGGTAGCACAGATTTCTGGTGTGTAGATATGTGTTCCATGTTCAGATGTAGAATTTTTACAATAGAAAGAGAAGTAATGGTTCCATAGCAACACATTAAATTCATCAAGTCCCATGCTTTCCATAAGAGCTACTTACATAAGTTAAACTGGAATGTTTCAGTATGATTAATATAAACATTTTATTTGTGCTTCATACAAAAATGATACGTGTCTGGTATTCCTTTTTTCTATTAATGGCTACATGAAATTTACTCTATATACCAATAAAGCTAGAGAATCTCTCTCCCATCCCCCCTCTTGCCTACGTATTGTACAAAATCTATTAGTAGATGGGCATTTAATAGCTGTACAAGTGTGTCTTAATGAACCTTAGGATGGTATAGCTTTCCTTGTAATTGCTGACAACTACGTTGCTTTAGGTTTAAGATCATGCATGCTTATCAGAGATGCCATTGACTTGTACTTGTTCTGTTTATTGATTGCTTAATTAGTTTCCAAGATAGCTAATCAGAGACAGATGCAAGTGTTTAAGCATCTCTTGCTGTGTCTTACTCTGAGCACCAAATTGTGGAGCAGCTGTGTGATTTCAGCAAATAAATTAGCCCCAGTGAACTGAGCTTGCTTGAGTCATAGTGTAGGGTATAATATTTATGTAGTAGCACTTTTTCTGCTTTGAAATGAATTTTGGGATGGTTAGTATGCTGACTCACATTCAAGAATATAACAGGACTGTAGGCTTTCTTGGATTTCTAAATGATGGTGTGATGAGGCTCTTTTTTCTTCTTCTTTTCATCTTAGTGTTTGCTAAATGTATCATCTAGCAGTTAAAATGAAAAGATTTTTGGTCAGAATGGCAGTCTCCAGATATTTTGCCGTTGTAAAAGTGAAATCAACTAAATGTCAATATTCTTAGTAGGGAACATTACACATTGCTGGTGGAGCTGGATAAGTAATGCACTGTGGAGGGTGGTGCCTGTCTCAGGAAGTTAAAAATGCAGTTTAAGCTAACATAGTGTTTTGTTTTGACAAAAGCAAAATGTATTGCTTGAATCTGGCCTTTTTGAAGTGGTGTTCAGTGTTTATCTAGAGCAACATGAGAGAAAATATTGACAAGAAAAACAATTGCAGACTGAAAAATTGAAATGCTTTTGGTTAAAAACCTTGATATTACTTGATATTTATAGATATTCTGAGTGACTGTATTCCTTAATGTTCAGCAGAACTGAAAGAAACTTGCCTTTTTTTTCCCACTTATTGAACTTGTGTTTTTAAAACCAAGAGTTTAGTGTGAAAAGCTGCACACAGCTTTACCCACTGTAATAATACTATATGTAAGAATCTAAGTGTGAAGCTAAGAACAGTCATTCTATATTTATAATTAGGTATTCCTGTTTCTTATGCCTTTAAAAAATATTTTTTTTCAAAAAAAAATCCAGTTTTGTTTTTCTAATGGAAATAAAGCAAACACAATATTTTTAATGAAATGTTAGATGTTAATACAGAAGAGAACATTCATTCTTGCATAAGCATTCACAAAGAATTTCTGCCTTCCAGCAATGTCTGAAACTTTTAGTAGAGATTCAGTGTACTTTTAACAGTTTGGGGTGTTTTTTTTTATTGTTGCTGTTGTTTTGTTTTTTGTTTGTTTGCTTGTTTTTTTTTGAGGATTCAGGAAAGCACTGCACAATTTTCAGGTCACTATAGGCCTGATAGATTTTAGTATGCATTTTCTAGCCTACTGCCCATATAGGCTGAATTGTTTCCAATGCTCATAAAGATGTCTTTATTATCTGAGAAACTGCTCTACTGTTTAATACAAGACCAGAGCAATACTGTTCAAGATTCCTATTATGTCAGTAGACAGGAGAGATGCAAAGATTCACAAAGCAAGCAATTCACATGTAAACTCACAGATAATTGAGCCAAGACCGTACTTTAATAAAATTCACTGGAGAAGAAAAGTGAGGCTTTGGAATAAAGAACATTGTAACTGTTTTCAAAAGATCTGTATGTTATTTTTATTCTCAACAAATATGTAAGTTTATTAACTTACCCAGCTATGCAAGCATTTATTTATTTTCTTTCTAATGCAGCATATATTCAAAGTCGTATATTGTCTATTTAGTATTAGTGTATTACTACCCAAATATAAATCACCTGTTCAGAAGTACTAGGAATAACCTTGTGCTTGAAAGAGGCTCTACCTCCTACTTACAACTTACCAGAATTTTGACTAAAATTCTGAAATCAAAACTAAAAAGTCAATACCAGGACAGTTCTTGACTTTGTCCAGAGAGGCTGTGGATGTCCCATCCCTGGAGGTGTCCAAGACCAGGTTGGATGGGGCCATGGGCAACCTGGTCTAGTACCAGATCTGGAGGTTGGTGGCCCTACCTTTGGCAGAGTGGATGGAACTTGATGATCCTTGGGGTCCTTTCCAAGCCATTCTGTGATTTTGAAATTGAAGCTCTTTAAACAGGGTAGTAACACTTTATGTGTTTTGAGTCCTTTCTGTACTTGAAGTGTTACTGTGACTACAACCACTGAGGATTCAGGCTGCATTTCTGAAGGTTTGTGTGAATAACAAAAATCAAGTTTTTCTAAGTATTCATATTAAAGGACTTAGAAAAAGATGCATAACTCCTGTGTATGAGCACTTTTTTTTTTTTAAATAACTGGGCATTATTTTATTATTTGAAATCAGATTTCAGATGATTCAGTTCTACTACACTGAATCTCATAGAATGGAAGTGCTTGGCCATTTCAGCTTGTCCAGTGAAACACAAATGTACTAAAGATGTTTCCAAGGTATACACCTCCTTTCTCCCTTAATATAAACAGCTGTAATAATTCCTTAAATATTGTGAAATTACATTCAAATAGAGATGCATGTAATGATGTGAGGCACATGGTAAAATCAATCGCAGGGAATGTTCATATTAAAACTTTGTATTTTTTTAGATACTTCTCTTTTTAATATATTTTTTTTAATGTTAAAAAAGGTGAATCTGATTAGTAATATTAAAGAATGTCTTGCAATCGCATATTTGGAGAAACTGAAAGTTAAGTGTCTCCAGAAGAACTCGAGAAGTAACTAAAAATGTGCTTTGATTTACCAGGAAATAATAATATATAAGTAAGTAATCTACTAAGAAATTGTGTTGTTAGAGCAGAAAGAATACAAAAATCTTAACTGTTCTGTTAGTCCCACCAAAATAAAATGAAAACTACAGAATACCTAATACCAGAATCAGAAAACTAGAAGACGGAGATTTACTTGACAGCATTCATGTGACTTTCACAGCCAGATCCTGTGGTAGTCTGGGACTGTGAAATGTGACAGTCAGTGCAGTGTCATTATAATCTTTTTGCAAACCCTAACTACACATCAAAGGAGTAAAACTGACTCCTGATATCCATTTGTTCTCCTCAGTAGATGTTGCATTCAAATAATCATTTATTTTCGGCACCAAGAGATTTCACTACACAGTAAGAGATTACATATTACCATCAGACTCTCCAGAAGTCATTGGAGCTAAAGGGTGAATTTAATGTGTCTGCTTGTAGTCAGCACCAGGTCCTGAATCTTAATAAAAGAGTCAGAACAAGCATACAGACAAGGCAAGTTTAGATAAAATAATTAATGAGTGGGATGTGGGTGAATATTTGATCATTACTGCTATGGTTCAATAGCTATTTTCTAGAAAAATATCTAGCCAAAACATTGATTATCAGAAATAACCTGCTATACACTTCATTTATTGATGCAATGGGATCATGCAGTAAGTGATGTTCTGAAAAACCCAAAAAATAGGATATTTACTAGCATTGTCAAAATATGCATCTAAGTTGTTGATCAGTGTTACCTGAAGCCACACGCAATTACTTTGTTTAACTTAATGGAACATCTTCAAAGGACCAGCTTAGAATGAACAAAGAAACAGGCTACTCAATAAAGCTCCAAAATTTAATTATAGCCAGCCTCAAATAATCTTGAGCAGATAATCAAACCTTTTGTTTCAACCTTGAAAGAATTCATTCCTAGAATGAGGATAGGCATTTGAGAAGCCAGTGACTCTCCCTACTGCCACTCAGGAAGCACACAGAGGCAATAGTAACACAAGTGTTTCTGCAGTCAGTGGGAACAGCCAAGGACAATCTGTTCTGGAGTCCGCAGTGGTACAGGGAGCATCAGGGTAATGTTGCCTCTATCCATGTGCCAAAAGCATTTCAAAGATAATATTCAGAATCCTTGGAAATATCAGAATTAGTTGATTTCCAAGCCTGTGAGCCCACGCTTTACCAAAGATCTTCTTGTCTCACATAGTTTAATTTCAAACATGTATGTCTGGTTTTAATTGCAAGACTGAATTTATTAGGGAACAGTGTTTCTCAGTTTGATAGTTAATAGTAACTCCATAGACTCTGGAAAATCATGCTATCTTTTATTTAAGTTAAAACAACAACAACAACAACACTAGAAGCAGATGACCTGAAAATCTGTTAGACTCAATTAAGCAAAATTCCTCAGGCTATACCTAAACAACTGAATAGTATCCTACTAACTACGCAAACTGCTGAATTTTAAGTATTCAGTACATTTTTTGTACAGGGGGGATTTTAGGATCACACAAGACAAACATACCCGTTTTTCAATTCTGGCTTATTTTACACAGATTGAAACAGGAATAATAGAATTGGACAATGGGAAATGGTTTTAAACAGGGCTTTTAAAAGAGGGGAGATTTAGTTTAGATATTAGGAAGAAATTATGATGAGGGTGATGAGGCGCTGGCACAGGCTGCCCAGAGATGCTGTAGATGCCCCATCCATGGAGACGCTCAAGGCCAGGTTGAATGGGGACCTGGGCAGCCTGATCTTCTGGGTGGCAGCCCTGCCTATGACAGGGTGCAGGGTCCTCTCCAATCTAAGCCGTTCTATGATTCTGTGAAAAGGGTGCGGGTGGGGAGAAGAAAAGAAGACAAAAACAACAGCAACAAAATAGAATTATAACAGCAACTTTGAAATGAGATTTCCTTAAAATATTTTTTACTTTTCCACAATGGTCCGGGTAACTAGAAATCTACTTTGGGTCTGATGAAGCAGATTTTTGTCTCAGGCCAGAACCACCTTTTCTATCAGAATGTAAAATCCCGCTTACTTGCTGAAGTATAATTGCTTTCTTCTTTTATGCACAAATATGCATGTGACTGGTTCAGAAAGAAATCTCAGGAAGGAAGAAGTAAAGACTTTCATGAGTGGTGTTGCCTTTATTACCATAGTGAATACTTCCAGAAGAAATTCCATGAAAAAATTGAATGGTCCAGCTTATCATGCCTGGAACCATACATGTTTCCAGTCATGAAGATAATTGTTTAAGTTTAGGTTATGGCATGGTCTAGGTACAGAAATATATAAAGAATAAAAGGAGTAAAATATAATACCTTGTTCACGTGGTGAAATGGCTCTTAATGATCTATACCCCAGGGAGGTTGTGGAGCCTCTTTCTATGGAGATATTCAAGACCTGCTGGATGCCTACCTGTGTGACCTATTGTAGGGTACCTGCTTTAGCAGGGGGTTGGACTTGATGATCTCTTGAGGTCTCTTCCAACCCCTATGATTTGGTGATTCTGTGATTCTATGACTCCATCACAGTTCAGTAATGCTATTTGAACAGCATTAACTTTGGTCCAGTTACAATGCACTGAACTGTGCTAAATACGATGCTGCAGAGAGAAACTGATTTTTGGCGGTTAAAACCCTGTCCTCCATTATGCTGAGAAAGCTCAGCTGAATACCCATGGAGATGCTTCTAAGATCTATTCAGAGGGAACAGCATGGAGCATCAAAGACACTGCATCAGATCAGTGCTACATAACAAATTACCACAGTCTTACATGGTGAAGATAGATCAGCATGAATAAAGGAAACTGATATAATTAATGTCTCCAATTTAATAGTTATCATTTGGAGAATTTTAGTTTCACAGTATGTAAGTAGCTTAAAAGAAATGTTTCAGTTGAGCATTGTATTCTTAGTCTCGACTTGCAGACCACCATTTGCTGAGCCAGTCCTATATTAAGAGACTCAGTTCCACCATTGATAACAAAATGCAAAACTAAAAAAATGCCAACCTAATTTGTGCACTCAATATTTTTTTTGTCACATGATTATTTTTTATATGCATTATACTTACTGACTGATTTTTGAAAAAACCTTGTTGATTTCCATATAGTTCATCTAACATCCAAGCTTCTTGAGAATGTCTCTCTGTAGCTTTTTATTAAGAAAAAAAAAGTAGTAAGAATAAACAATTTAAAGCTTAAAAGAAGTTCCTTTCATAGTGTCTGATAATGGAAGCAAACAGCCATCATGCCCCAGGCAATTCTGCCTGGATTCCCCTCAAGGGAGTAACTCTAGGTCCACGCTATGATAATCTGTGTAGCTTCTAGTTTCTGAAAAAAAAATTCTTCAAGTGCTTGCTTGAGACTGCCTCACAACCACACAGCAGCTATTTCTTGGTATTTCTGTTCTAGTCACATCTGAAAACTCACTTCTTACAAAGCCACATCTCTGCCCTGGTCTTGACAAGCAGCTGAGATATAAAACAGTATTTGGATTAAAATATCACTGACATAAATAAGTGCAAGGTGATGGAAAACAATCCTAACTTGAGGTTTCTAGTATTTAAAAGGCACCACAGTGTATACCTGTGCCAAGGAGCAGTAGGAACACAGCTTGTCCACAAGAATGAGTGAGAACAAGTACAGCACTTCCAGGGCAGTGTGGAGAGCACAGTCCCACTGCATCAGGGCAAGATGATGAGAGGGGCAGGGTCCAGCTGCATTCCCAGGCAAGGCCACCATCCAAGTTTTGGGTGAGCCCAGGGGGTCCTCTCAGTTCCTGCAGGTGACAAGACTGAAGACAAGGCTGTCTGTAGCCTGGATGCAAGATCTGTCCTGGAACCCTGCAAGCCAAGATAGCAGGAGATGGGTCTAGGTTCATGATCTAGCTGACTCAGGGCAGGTCTGTGTATCCAGGGATGAAACCCCTGTGCTCACACACAGAAGGCTTGGGTATAGCAGGATATTCAATTTTTATGTACTGCTCACCTATCTGAAATAATTTTATTTAAACCATTCATTTTGGTAATAGTATTTGTTGCTTATGGTCAGAAGTATGTGTTTCTTGACCACTAACACAAATCTTTTTTTATCTCTATTTCTTTTCCTACCCCATTCTAGAAGGTGTGCACTAACTAGTGACTTGCACTTTTCCTCTCACTAGCTGACAGTCGTACCGCAGGTGTACTATTGTAAAGAAAATTCTCTGTGTCTTGGAATATTTTAGTTATTATTATGAAGGCTAGAAGAGGAGAGGCATGAATCAACTGCTGAATTTTTGCTTCTTTTTAAAGCGTCTCTTTTGAGTTTCTCAGAATCCCAGCCAAAAGGAAAACGCTGGTGGTTAGAGGTAGGAGCACGAACAGCACAAAACTAAGAAAAATCAGATAATTAAGTGCATCTGTATTTTTAATGCAGCCAGAAAGACCATATTAGAATTGTGAGTCTAAGTCCTGTTCAGGGAAAGCAAGTACTTTTGCTGACTTCAGCAGACATAGGTCATGTCTTGGTGCAGTACAATCTAAACAAATAGAGAAAAGCCTGCTAGCGGGGAGACATTTTGCTATTCAGGGTCCAATTAATCCTTAGATGGGAACTAAAAATTAACTTACGTGTCACAGCCACTTCAGTTGGATTTTTTATTCAATATAAATAATCCTATTTTTTCCCTCTGAACCAGCTTTTCAAGGGCTCTTCTTGTAGTTGTTAGGCAGTTTTAATACACAATGAACATTCATTACAGCAACATTAATCTGGCAGACATTACACTTCAAATAATTGCTGCCTGCCTTAATTCCTGGTTTGTCCTTTT
>PPHD01021954.1:0-13047 GCA_002909625.1 Bambusicola thoracicus | reverse complement strand
CAAGCAACACAGTTTGAAAAAACGAAAACAAAGATCTTCTCCACTTCACTGTTTTCAGCCTCCATGTTCAACAGTTGAATACATACATTCAAGTATGCATAGATTTAAAGCACAGTAATTAAAAGAGAACTTCAATAAAATAGTCATGCTTTCACCCGCTTTAGACTATCTGCCAGTATCATTGTTTTTGGAACAACAGCAATATTCTAATTTATTCAAGCCCCTACTATTTTTATTAGCAACACAAGATATACTGCATTTTTTTTTGTTCTACATTTAATTTATATTTGTGGTTCTAGTCTTCCAAAATAATATTTGCCAAAGCAAAACACATTCCACTCTTTAAGTGATTTTTAAAGATATCAACCTACTTATGATCTGGTCTGTTCCTGCACTATTAAGATTTCCTTCTTTAAGAGTATCCAGCCTTCTTTTCCCCTTCAGGACTGCCTTCCAGGGGACTCTGTCAACCAGTCTCCTAAACAGGCCAAAGTCTTTGCTCTGGAAGACCAAGGCAGCAGTTCTGTTAACACTCCTCCTTAGATTTCCAAGAATCAAGAACACTGTTAATTCATGCTCACTACACCAAAATGGCATCCAATCTTCACATCACCCACAAGCCAGCATTTATCTGTTCTGTAGTATTTGTGGCATTCTCTATACTTAGATTGGCAAATGCCACAAATACCATGATAAATTTAACCACTGTGAATGATAAATGTCAGGCTTTTAATAGCACCCACTGTTTCCCTATCACCACATGACCCTATTTGGAGACTGCACAATCATCTTCTCAGATTATTGCTTGTAAAAGAAATCATGTTTTCAGTACTTAAAAGGATGTTATATTTGCTTTGTATAATATACATAGACAGAACAGGCAAAGTATACCTTCAGGGTACTATTCCTGTTTATTTAATACTTCTTTTTATTTACAAAAATAAGTTCAGGAGATAGATTCCTGTTTCTAGTAGCTACTAGTACAATGGGAAAACCCACTATCTCAGTTAAAATGAAAAGAAAATAAATTTGTCTAGCAAGTTGATGACTGTAGCTGATGCTACATTTTGTTAGAAAGAAAAATCCTACAAAACTACTGCTGCAGAGCTTAAAACACTGAATGTGACACTAGACATAGCACACATTCTCTACATGACTTAAGGCACTTTTTACACTTCCACCAGTATGTGATGTATTTAGGCTATATCTGAAGATCACATTTCTATGGGTTTTTGACTGCAGACTGTAAGTCATATTTGACTAAAAAGACTCAAATTCTGATCTTTTCTCAAAACTCTAAAGTTCTAAGATTTAATGTCAAGCATAAAATCAAAATGGGAATTAAGTTCTTTCTTAGAATTAACTCTTTAACTCCCAGTGCACTACATGATGTTATGATGTGGAATACCCATAACCAAAAGTTATAAAACCATGCCATCAGGCTACAAAATATCAGCAGTTCTGTGTTAATCAAATGCGTCTGAATTTTCTGGCAAGAAATATTTGTCCTTCCAATATCCATGATGTTATTTTGCTAGAAGAGATACTCATTTGCCATGTTATACAAACATGAACTCTGAATTGTGTCTGAGTTAGAGGCATTCTTCAACTGCAAAGAAAAGGTGAAGAGAAGACAAAGAAACTACTCATATTTCAGAGAACTCAGAACAAAATGCTGGTTATGCACCAGCAATACCATTTTCCTGTGTACAGTGAAGTCAACAGTACCACATAAGTCTCTTTTAAAGTTCATTAAATTTAGCTGCCAAAATATACAGGGAAAAGACTAAAAGCTACTGCTACATTACTGCAGTTTGTCTAGCTACCATATAAAACTGAGCCACACAAGATAGTTCCAATCCAATCATTTCAGCACTAGTAAGTGTTGTAAATCCATTTTGTAAACTTCTCCATCACATATTAGTAGCTTATATGTCTACAATAAAAGAAATGATGATTTTATAGCATACCTGGGCAACTCGTAGTATTTAATTGCATTGGATTGTGACATTGAGTCATATTAAGCCATACTAAACATTAAATTCCTACTAAATATTCTTTCCTGTGTACATATATATAGATAATTTAAGTACAGTTCAAATAAATTATTAATATCTTTAAAGCATATAACCAGAAAGTGTATTTCTCACAATTACTTCCTTAGATACCCAGGTATAAGAAACTCTTTTAAGATTTCAGTGATGTATGGCAAACAGTATACAAGTATTGGATCGGAGAAATTATCCTGTTAAAAAGCAGAAATGAAAAAAAGATCTTACCCGTGTCCTGGGCTCACAGAAGGGCTCCAAGAGGAGTGATCTCCAGATAGAGATCCTTCCTCCTGGGGAGTCAGCCCTTAAATGGGGTCCAGGAGTCACTCAGGTGAAATTGCGTTCACCTGTGCCCCTGCAGCTGACTCAGTGCTTGCCTCAGGTGGTCAATCAGAGGTTCAGGCTGTGATTCAACAGTTCCCATACAAGTGATCTGAAAAAAATGATAACTTTATCTCTCCAGAGCTCAAATTTTGCATCTTCTTTTGCAAGATATGTAGCATTATGAGTGCCAAAGATGTTAATAGACACAAAAGGGGAAAACTGTCTTTCAAGTAATTGGATTCTTTTAACTCCTTTATTGTTGCAGTTAATTGCTATATCACAATTAAAATAATAAACTGCAACATATTTCTTACTGATCCAATCCCTAAGAATGTAGGAATATCAACATGGTGCATACACACAGGATACATGCTATGAGTTCAGTATATTAGTTATGAACAAAACAGCAAATAAAGTTGAATTCACAACCAATGCTGATCTACCAAATCAGTTAATGATATTAATTTGTATAATCAGTTATTCTAATTGTCAAACTAACATAGATAATGGAGTCAAAAGTTTAGCACAAGAAAGGTCTTTTCTGTAAAAAGTGTAACAGAAAACAGATGAGGAGATTATTCCATTTAATCTTTAGCTCAAAGTAAAGTTATAGTCACAGGAATGGCATGGTTTAACTAATGGAGAACAGTGTTTTCTTGTAGGTGGAATTCCTTGTCCCTTGACAGTGAAAGAGCTCCTTGTTTTCGTAGTAAATTCAAGGTATAATTCATATAAAAGTAAAAAGTTTTTTTTTCCTTCTGCTCTGAGTTCTTTGTGTTTAAAAATCTGCTGAGGTTTCTATTTCTGCAAGAACTGTACTTTCTGGCTTACCAGAAAATCAGAGATTGCATCAAAAGATGCAATTCAGTTCAATCATCTAATGGTTAAGTTTTTTTACTAACCAAAAATATTTTTAAAACATGAGTCAAGATGGACAATTTTCTTGCTTAAAACTGATGTTCCTTATTCTCTTGAGTGTTTATTTATTTATTTATTTGTTTATTTATTATTAAATAGAAACTTAACTTCTGAAGATAGAAGCCTGTGTCCTGGAAATATTTTATCTAATTAAAACAAATAGAGAACTTGCATGATATTCAATACCAAAAGACATCTATCATGTAAATGTGACAATATGGCTTGATTCCTCCTTTTCTTGACATCTAGTTCTGTAAGCCCCTGTGGAACTGGATGCCGTGGAGGATCTCCCCACCATGACTTTTCCAGCAGTGTGTTACTTCCAGACCCCTTCCTCCTCAGAATGAAATGAACTGATTTTTCTCCCACTTCCCAATTCATCTGAGGTACCTATGATATATCCAAGGAATATCAAACGGAGGGTATTCTGCTCTCTATCAGAGAGGAGGAACTGTGTTTTAGCAACATTTTTTAACCATATAAGCAATATAGTAAGTCAGGAAATGTACCTGATAAAACTTACATAGCAAGGCAGTAAGGAAGTACTTTAAAGATTGGTTCTGAGTCCCTTCTGATCAGGAACAGATCACCAGTAAGAGTATTGTTGAAGAGAATTAGGAATATGCTGGCTTTCTTTCCAAAGGGTCTCAATTGCCTTGTGAGCTATGCAGTGTCCTTCAGACTTTGTCTGGCATAATGGCAATGCTGATAGGGAAACTGAGGAACTGCGCTTTACAGACTGTCTGCAACTTCAGCTGTTTCAAGACAGCCAAAATTAGTTGCAGTAGCAGCAGAGCAATTCCTGACATATGCCTCTCCTTCAACTCTCTGTAGTTGGCTATCTCTATGAATTATTCCTTTATGATGAAAAATAAGATCATCACCAGGTATATTCAATTTTTGCTAACATCTGCTGAAATCATTTTATGCATTTCACGCAGGACAGCCTAATCACAAAGTAAAGCTATCTTTTAACTACATATCAACACTTCTCCCCCCCAGTAATTAACATTTCTGTATGCTGAATTTGCAAGTGTCAACATTCATAACCACACTCAAGAGTAAAAGCAAAGATAACTGGTGGTATATTGGCTGCCTGAATTGCTTCTTCCTTTATTCCAGTGAGTGAGATTTATCAATCACTCATTATTTACATATACACATATATACATATTTTTTGCCATATCTTTTGTCTTGATAATAACAAAGATAATGATAATAACCCAGAGATGAGATGCTCTAGCATGGATTTAACTATTAGTAAAAGAAAACAACAATCTCTTCCTTCCTGGTCCTTCTGTTAAATCTGTCCTACTAGCAGAGAAAGGGGATTTCTTTATCTTTTTCTATTGTTGCATGATTATTGTAGGTTAATCTGACTGTCACATATACTTGGTTATCTAAATTTTTTAATATAAATCTCTCATCTACATACATAAGCTATGGGATTCAGTTCTTCTAAATTTTTCTAAAGAAAAAAATGTTCATATTAGTGCTCAGCCTCAGGGTGGCATTTTTAAGGCTTTAGACGAAACATCCTTTTTAGAGATTAGCACAAAGTAGACAACTATCAAATTTATGATGACTACTGTACCTTTTTTTTTTTAAAGAGCCTTGAAGTACTAACAAGAAACTTCTGAAACACATCCTTATTTTCTGTTAAAAAGTGGTCATTTAAAACATATTCCACAATCTTTATTTACCATATAAGATGTTAACAACTATAATTGAGGCTTGCTGTAAAATGTAAATAGGATACATTTCAGCAATAGGTTCTGTTAGCAGAATTTTGTCCTAGCTTATGTGATCCAAATTCCTCCCACTCAAAGTGGTCAGTTGCATTATCTATATTTAAGAGTTCTAAAAAATTTCCCGAGCTTTGTTTCTATAAATAGTTATCATACTTCTTATTTCACTGAATTATTCAAATTTTCACTGCAGTGACTGTGAATGCATATTTGATAATGACAAAATATGGGATAAAATTGAATATATCTGGAAACATGCTATAAGAAGAGAAAAAGGGTAAGGTGCCTGTACTGTCTAATCATACCCTACTTGTGGTCAAGCATACCATCTTTTTACATAATCCTTGCTGCTCCTATCCATCTCCATAAACTGTAAAATTACATAGCCAGAACTGTCTATGGAAAGAATTTTTCCAACAGTCGTGGAATCAGTGATTTCCTTCAGTTCCCTCCTTATGCCCACAAGCTTAAGGACAAACGTCTAATCACAGTCACAGCAGCGCTGCCAGCCGTATGCTTGCCATTCCTCACCTACTGGAGCCAGGCAGTCAGCAATCCACAGGGCCTGACTTACTATGCCCTTCGCATACTTGCTTAACATTTTAAGCTCCAATTAGTTGCAATTTATGTCCAGTATCATCTCATTAATTCACAGTAATACCTGAGATGATGTCTTTGATCAGCCAAATCTTTCAAATAGTAAGCAAGACTAAGCAAGAAAAGTGCAATTTCATTTAAGTTTGAATACTTAATTTTCTCTTGTTCAAAAATCTGGCGAAGTTCCTATGTTTTCAAAACATATACAATTCCTCAGTGATATGAATTTCAGCTTAATGTCCTTCTATGGAAGCCTTCTTGAAAACACTGGTAGATGTTGAGTTCACCTTAAGAGATTTGCAGACAACTAATCTGTACTGCACTGTGAAAAATTGTGTTTGTAGAAGGATTTCAGTGATATTTTGTGCAGTATGTTTCAGATTTATGTTCAAATTTCATTTACATTTAACAATTCCATCCACCTTCTATGCCCAAAATCGAATAAATGCCTAAAAACAGCTAAATATTTCAAATACATGTCAGTGTTAGGCAATTACAGTAGTACCCAAGCAAGCTGGCTTTAACTGCCTTCTATTGTTAAGTAAACTAGAGACAGGTAGTAAACATGTCTAAATTAGTCAAAAGGTAAGACCAGTTCTGCTTAACTGCAGATCACACCAAATGACCAGTTGATATGCCCTTCCAAAGATTAAGAAGTAAGAGGAATAGAAAAAGTTTCTGTTCATCTATGTAAACTGTCTATTATTATATACTTTTTTCCAATTAGCATTTGAGTATAAAATTAGCATTAAATCTCATGTTTTTAAACACCTGTAATGGCCCTTAGCTGAGCACGTGCCTAACTACAGGTACTAATTTGATACATACTTCGATTAATTTCTTAAACCAAGTTTAGACTAACTCCAGTCTGTACACAGTTCAAGCTATGATACTGATTAGTTCTATTATTCTGATGAAAATCTCCCAGGTGATTCTGGTTCTTTGCCTTTTAGGTACTGCTTTTTTAAAACAATAAGCACTGTTATAAAAAAGTCATGGTGAGGAACATAAAAGCCCATGAAAAGCATATTTAGGTCAGGTAGTAAGAATAGCAAAGATTATGGATTAAAAACTGCCTGAGGCATATGAATGATGATGTGCAACTAATCAGGGTTATAACAATTGTATGTTTACACAGCAACAGTTTGGTTCTTTGCATTAATGCAACTAAGACTTCTGGCTTTGAGAAGATGGAAGAAAATGAATAAACTGTCAATTAGAAATAATGTTTTGTCATAAATATTTATAACCCACAGAAAACAATTGTATGACTCTCAAGTACTGAGTTAATTAGTTATAAATTGCTTTCTAGGTGTATTAGCATAATCCTTCTTGAGAGGCTTTGGCTTTCAGTAAGTTGATATTAAATTACTGGGGTTATAATTAACGCAATGGAAAAAAAGCAATTCTAAGCCCATTCAGTGAATGTGAGAGGTTTCCTTCTTCTTGTTCCACTCCTTGGGTCTACCCTCAAGGTTACTTACTTGTAAATGATAGTTCTTTTGTTTCAAGTTTACAAATTAAAGCTATAAGTATGAAATATGACCTAACATGTCTTTCTAAGTGATGTGGACATGTATGACAAATCTGATGGGAGTTTCCAAATCCAGGGTATTCACAGACTCATTTTTAACCAAATAACACTTACAATAAAACAATCAGAAACATTTGTAGGTTGCAAGTCCCAGATCTTTATTTATAAAGCAATAAATATTAGAAGCACAAATAAATTGCACAAGTGTGTAAACAAACTGTACAATGACGGAGGAGTTCAGGAAGGGCTGCCAGAAGACTCCAAGAAGCATACTGTCGTCATCCTGAGTGGGAAGTAAATGTAGGGAAAAGTGCTTAGAAGCACTTGCGGTGGACAATGGATGGACCAGCTTCATCATACTCCTGTTTGCTGATCCACATTTGCTGGAAGGTGGACAAAGATGCTAGAATGGAGCCACCAATCCAGACAGAGTACTTGCGTTCAGGTGGAGCAATGATCTAGGATGAAGAGAAACAGCAAAATCCTACGTTAACATTTCAATTCCTGCACAGCTAACCCACATCATCAACACACCAAACTGATAGGCATTTCTTTAAAGTAATAATGTATAGTAACATACTGGTCTTCAGCAGCTGGTAACGTAATACTCTTTAATTAAATCTACAGATCAATTTTCCTGATTTGTAACAATTGCTTTTCATTAATATCATTACGATATTAATGGAATGAAATGAAAATACTTCTTCTTGGCCCATCAGCTGATGGTCTCATTTATGAGTTGTTCCTATATCCTAATTTAATGATAATGACATTTTCCCAAATCTTATTCATATTTTTTAGTAGAGTGAAAGTCCTCACCTTGATCTTCATTGTGCTAGGAGCAAGTGCAGTGATTTCTTTCTGCATGCGATCAGCAATACCAGGGTACATTGTTGTACCACCTGAGAGGACGTTGTTAGCATACAGATCCTTACGAATATCAATATCACACTTCATGATGCTGTTGTAGGTTGTTTCATGAATACCAGCAGATTCCATACCTTGAGAAAAAAGAAGCTGATCAGTAAATTATACAAGAGGTCTTTGTGAAAAGGACACTCAGCATTTCTCCTCACTATAAATATGAACTTTTATTGTTTTGTTTTAAAATTGCTTATTGATTACTAAGTTGTACAGAAAAATACAAAAAAAAAAAACCAAAAAACAAAAAAAAACAACCCCAGAACTATAGGACAAGCTTAGAAAACTAATATTATTTATTAGAAAAGCTAAGAATCATAATGCATGTGCAAAGAAAAGACACAAGACCTACAGTAAGAAGAGTTAGACACATAAGATAAACTCATTTAGTGTGAGTCTATGCCATTTATAAACATGAAGGCAAGACCAAGGCACGGATGAGGATGTTAGCATTTGGTAATAAGTAAAAAGAAACCAGAAGCAAGTGTTCGTAGGTTGCATTCCAATTTATAATTTTAACAGGTGCTTCCTGAAAGAACTGACACTAAATCCACAGTAACACGTCAGCTGACCAACAACTGCATTTGTTGCTTGGGGCTTAGATTATAACCATTTGCTGCTATCCGTCAGCTGCATCTACACACAGCAAAACCAGCCATCTTGTCCATGGCAAGGTTTAATTTCAGTGCATGTAAATATACACTTCTTCATTACATCTTTTTCTCTCCCACACATTTTACTTCTTCATGGAATCAGATAGTGTTTGAAGTGCAGGTGGTACAAATACAGCACTGAAAGCTGTTCTTGCCATTGGTGACTTGACAACATTGTCAGTGTACGTTCCATCACTAAAAACTGTGAACTTAAAAGCTGGCCTAAAAGTTGCAACAGGAGTCCATAGATCAGCTAATTACTAGCTAGTAATCACATTAAGCACAGCCAACAGGGAGCAGAGAATCAAACTCCTTATTTATAGTTGATATTGTGCAAAACGTAGATAAACAGGAAGGGGAGTGGGGCACCTTCTAGAACTTCTGATTCATTTGCACCTCCTACTGAAAAAGGAATTTCCTTGAAGCACTTACCAATAAAGGATGGCTGGAATAAGGTTTCGGGGCAGCGGAAACGTTCATTACCAATTGTGATCACTTGACCATCAGGCAATTCGTAGCTCTTCTCCAGGGAGGATGACGAAGCAGCTGTGGCCATTTCATTCTCAAAGTCCAGCGCAACATAGCACAATTTCTCTTTGATATCACGAACAATCTCACGTTCAGCTGCAGGTACAAAGAAATCAAATCAAGTTTGGAGAAGCAAAATATCAGGGAAAGAAGATGGACCAAGGGAGACATGAGGATATTCAGAAGAGGGTCAAGCTGAAGGACTGACCTGTTGTCACAAAGGAATAGCCACGCTCTGTGAGGATCTTCATGAGGTAGTCGGTCAGATCCCTGCCAGCCAGATCCAGGCGCATGATAGCATGAGGCAGAGCATAACCTTCATAAATGGGCACGTTGTGGGTGACTCCATCACCAGAGTCGAGAACAATACCTAGAAGGGAAATGTCAGAAACCAGTTGGAATAACCTGAGAAACCTTACAACACAGCAGTACCACAGACATCAGAACACTACATTTTTCAGGTAGTATAAAGCAGTGTCATTCTATTTTAGCCAGCTACTGCCATGCAGGTATTGCCAACTCCTTCCAATATTCCCATTTGGTCAAACAATACCCATAAAAAATTGTCACATACAGACTTCTAATGAATCCATATGAATAGCCTACCAATGCTACACTGAGCAGCAAGTGTATTGATGGTAGCAATCGCCTTGATACAGTAAAGGGCAACTCTTAGGCTCAGTTTAAACTCAAATTGGTGTAATACTTGTGCTAACTGCAGTGATGTCTCCTTGTTTGCATCATGACAAGCAGCAGGAAAATCAGTTCTTTAATGCCTTTCTTTTAAAACAATGAAGACAAATTTATATAGTTTCTTCCACAGACTAGCTTTTTTGCTAGTTAAAGTTACCTTTAATAAATATAATTTAAAAAAAAAAAAAAAGCCAACAGCATAGTTTTCTGCAAATTTGAACGTTGAGTTATTTTGTGTGTGTGTCTGTGTCTGTGTGTTTGGAGTAGGAAGGAAGGAGGGTCTGTGGGTCCTGAAAGGAAAGAAGTCTATTTTACCTGTGGTACGACCAGAGGCATACAGGGACAGGACAGCCTGGATTGCCACATACATAGCGGGTACATTGAAGGTCTCAAACATTATCTGGGTCATCTTTTCACGATTAGCTTTAGGGTTCAAGGGTGCTTCTGTGAGCAAGGTGGGGTGCTCCTCAGGGGCCACACGGAGTTCATTGTAGAAAGTGTGGTGCCAGATCTTTTCCATATCATCCCAGTTGGTGATGATGCCATGTTCAATAGGATATTTCAAAGTAAGGATACCTCTTTTGCTCTGTGCTTCATCACCCACATAGGAATCTTTTTGACCCATACCAACCATAACACCCTAAAAGAACAAAATACAGGAACGCATGAATTGAGAAAGACAACATCACAGAGCTAGATTTACACCTCAATCAACTATGCTATTTTCCAGAAAGGTACAAACAGTAGTGCCACTAAAAGGTTGTTAAAGTTGTTTATTAAGATATTAACTCAACAGTTGAGAAACTTGAAGTTTTCTCTTAAAGCTATTTTTTCTTTAATCTGATCAAAGGACTTCTCCCACTATTTTTTTTTTTTTAAATATATCCTTTCTTTTCAATTACCTCTTTCTGGACCAGAAGTTCAATTGACAGTGAAAAGCATGATAACTTTTTGCCACAGAAATTACAGAAGAAAAAGCCCTACATTTTCTGTGCTTTGAACAAATTGTGAGAAAATACAAGGAGAATAAAATGGGACCCCAGAAAAGAAGGCTTGGAAGGTGGTAAGAAGGCAGAGACAGACAAAAGCAGCAGAGGAAATGCAAGGACTTGACATGTGGGACACTGGATGGGTGGGACAAATTCAGCCCATGGAGATGTCATTGAACCAACACCAGCAGCATATCTGGCTTAGGGGATGGTGTGGGCAGCAGCTCTGGAGGAAAATGGGTTTGGATTCACTTGGGAAGAGAGGAGGGATTCTGGTGAATTGGAAAGAACCTGGTACAAGGGGTGACAGTGACAGAGGTAAGACAATGGTGACCCAAAGAGGGAAATGTAGGGAAGCAGCACAGACAACAGAAAAAGTGTCAGTAGGACACAAGGGAAGAGAAGGCTGGGATGGCAGGAGGACAGAATTAAGGAGTGGGGCTGACCCCTGACGAGAGGATGGAGCCCGGTTCTGTCCTCGGGCAGGAATTTACCTGGTGCCTGGGGCGGCCGACGATGGATGGGAACACGGCCCTGGGGGCATCGTCCCCAGCAAAGCCCGCCTTGACCAGCCCCGAGCCGTTGTCGCACACAAGCGCGGTGGTCTCCTCGTCGTCACACATCTTGGCTGATAGGCACGGACCTGCAAGACAGCGCGGAGGCGCATACAGACCCCTGCGGGCACCGGGGGCACCCACGGGGACAGGGGCGGCCCCGGTGGCAGCGAGTGGCTCGGCGGGTCCCCCGGGGCTCGGCCATGCTCGGGCACGGCTTCCGACGGGACCCGTCGGTCGCTGCCTTCACGCTTCAGAAGGCTCCCAGAACGCTAACTTAGGGCATCACTAACGGTACCCTCAGGGCACGGATCAAAATGGATGAGCGAAATGGTACCGGAGAGCCCGGCTCAGCCCTGCAGGGCACCGGACCCCGTCGAGCCGCAGCCGCTCCCGAGGGGCGGAGAAGAGCAGAGGGCGGTGTCCCCGTCCCCGTGCTCGCGGCAGGAGCAGGCGGAGCGCCGGTAACACCCGCAGAGGCTGAGCTCGTCGGTGCCGCCCGTCGGTGCCCCCCATTCATTCTTCTCTCTCTCTTTCTCTCTCTCCATCCCTTCCGTCCCGCCTTACAGCACCACTCACCGGAGCAGCACGGGCGGCGGGCGGTTACCGAGGAGCGCCTGGGTGCCGGAGGGGCGCGAAGCTGCCGCTTTATAGCCCGCGGCGGGGCCGGGCGGTCCGCGGGCCGGGGCAGCCACCTTCTCCTTATTTGGCCGGCTCGGCGCCATGGCGGCGCAGCGCGGCCATGAATGGCGCAAGGCGCGGCGCGGCTGCCCGGCCATCTAAGGCAGGTGCGGAGCAGCGCGGTCCCGCCGCCGCATGGCCAAATAGGGAGCCCCCCGCCGACGTGGTGGGAGAGAAGGCTCGGAGTTCTCCTGGGGCTCTCCATGGTCCCTCCGAGGCAGCGCGAGCCATCGTGCGTGGCCCGAGGTGTCGGGCCCGGGTGGCCCCTCACCGTGGGGCTTCGAAGCCGAGGCACTGAGGCATGGCGTAGGTGGTGGGGGACGTCGCGGGGGTGTCCTTTCCCCCCTCTTTTCGTTTTTGTTTCCAGCAAAAACCAAAATCCAGTCTATCAGCTGTGTAGTCGATGACCCATGAGGATCTTTTGGTAGCAGCAATGGAGGTGTCCCTGCTGCACGTAGGCAGCATCTGCACTGCCATGGGAGAGCGCACTGCATGCGTAACTTCTTTTAAACTTTGATCAGCAAATGCAGACTAAAATAGGGCTCCTCTCTAGTTTTGGCTGGCACAAAAAAAGGAGCTGTTTCTTCACATTAATGCATATATTGAAGCCCCCCCATTTTGATCTTCTAATGCACACTGGATTGGTAATGCATAGTGATATGCATAAGGCAGAGGAAGAGAGATGGGAATAGGTTGGACAAAACAAAACAAAACAAGCACCAATAAAAAAGCTGTGTTATTAATGTAATGTGGCAGTTGTTTTCCTGCTCAGTTGTTGAAATATCCACGTTGATCATTTGTTCCAACAGTGGAACCCAGAAAATCCATCTTTTTTTTTTTTTTTTTTTTTTTTTTT
>PPHD01021953.1:0-13047 GCA_002909625.1 Bambusicola thoracicus | reverse complement strand
TAATTCGTGGCGACATAATTCTATTGTTCTTGTCTGGAGCTGGAACTGAACCACCAGTCCCAAGCTCTGGGCCCGGTGAAAGCCTTTTCTCATGATCATCCTTGCTCTGTGCAGAGGTGCTGGTCAAAGTGGTGGAGTTGTATTTCTGCGAGAGATGTGGCCAGAGCTTCCCGGAGGCTTCCTTGCTGTCCCAGCACGAGTGCCTGCTACTGCCACCACCAGAGCACCTGCAGCTACCTGAAGTGCTGCCAACACCCACCAGTAAGGGCCAGAATGAGCCAGAGGGCTCAGAACCACCAGTAGCGGGCGTCCCAGAGGGCTCAGCTCTCCAGTGCCTGCTGTGCCCCATCTGCCAGGAGGCGTTCGCACAGCCTGGTGAGCTCAAGGAGCACTTCAAGACCCACCGTGGCCCACAGGGAGCTCTGCCCTGCCCTGAGAAGGGCTGCTGCTTTGCCACAGAGGACCGCAAGCAGCTGCGCAGCCACCTACGTCTCCTGCATGGGGCTTCCCCTGTGTCTTGCACCTACCGAGCCTGCCCCTTGCTCTTCCCCAGCCGCCCAGCCATGGAACAGCACCACCGCACCCACTTCCCCTTCCACTGTGGCCACTGTGATTTTGTCACAGCTAATGCCAAGCTCTTCTGGCAGCACAGGAAGGGCCACGTTGCTGAGACATCTGTGATGAGCAGCATCCCCAGCTCAGCTCCCCTCAAACAGCTCTGCATTCTGCCATCAGGTATAGCTGAGTTTGGTGGAGACCCAAGCTGGGTCAGGAGCTTCTGGCTGTTGCAGGGGTTGGGTTTGGAGTTAAAGGTGTGGGGAGCGAGGGCAAAGCTGTGCTGCTAGAGGGCTGGAGAGCCGAGTGGTCCAGTAGCACAGTGCCCTCGAGGGCCAGGAAGTTTTTTTATGTGTGTGGGTTAGGGGTGGTGGCTGCTTCCCACCTGCAGCATCACAGTCTCTTGTCTTTTCCCCCTGACACAGAAGGGCAGAAGGAGGCGGAGAATTGCCACGCTGACTGGGAAGCTACCTCGGAAGAAATGAGGCCAGCAAATCCCTCAGGCATTGGAGAGAGCTCCTTGGAGGAGCTGAAAGCATCTGCCGGAGAAGAGGATTCAGAGAGTGATGAGGACGATTCACTGGAGGAGGATGGAGAGAGCCCCTGTGAGGGCGAGGCCAAAGAGAACAGGAAGGCGGCTGACAAAGCCAAGGTGACCTGGGCTCAGCACTTCAAAGGTACGATTGTGAGGCTCTGCTGAGAAATGCTTGGGCCTATTGCTTGTGAGCAAGTAGTACAGCGTAGTGAGGCCAAGAGGTCCTGTGCCATCCAGCAGCCTATTTGCCCATTAAGTGCATTCTTTCTTTCCTTTTGCTGAACCTGAGGGGTTTGCTTGGCTTTGGGGGACATACAAGCAGGTCTGAATTAGGCTGCTCTGGATCACTTTTGTAAGTGTTGAGCTGGAAAGAGCCCATGCTGGTGGCTCAGGATATGGACGGTCCCTTCAGGTTCCTGGCTGCTGCGTGACTGTATGTGATAAGCCCATGCCCCAGCACCGCAGGATCAGAGAGGAAACATCGGCCTGTGCTTGTGTCCTTTCTCTTTCTTGCTAATGGCTCTTCCTTTGCTCTCACAGGAGATGTTGCAGAAGGCTCAGAATACATCTACAAAACCCACATGTGCCCTGAATGCAAGCGGTGCTTCAAGAAGCGGACACACCTGGTGGAGCACCTCCACCTGCACTTCCCTGACCCCAGCCTGCAGTGCCCCAACTGCCACAAGTACTTCACCAGTAAAAGCAAGCTGAAAATCCACATGATGAGGGAGACAGGTGAGAAGGTGCACCGCTGCCCGCTCTGCCACTACAGCTCGGTGGAGAAGAATGCCCTCAACCGCCACATGGCCAGCATGCATGAGGACATTTCCAACTTCTACTCCGATGTCTACTCCTGTCCCGTCTGCAAGGAGAAGTTTCGCCTCAGCCAGGCCCTCAAAGAGCACTTGAAGACTCACAAAGCTGAGCCCAAGAGGCTGAGCTGCTTCCAAGGGGGCTGCGACTACTGTGTGGAGGACAGGAAGGAGTTTGTCCGTCATCTCAAGGATTCTCACGGCATCAAGGCAGTGGAGTGCAAGTACCACGCCTGCTCATTGCTCTTTGGCACTGCTGAGGCCATGGAGGCTCATCGGAAAACCCACTATGCCTTCCACTGCCAGCAGTGCGACTTCATCTGCTCCAACAAGCACGTCTTCCGCAAGCATAAGAAGCAGGGGCACCCAGGCAGCGAGCAGCTCCAGTGCAGCTTCTGTCCCTATGCCACCTTCAACCCTGTGGAGTATCATGACCACGTGGGCAAGATGCACGCCAACGAGAAGATCCACAAGTGCACCGAGTGTGCCTTCGCTACCGCGCACAAGAGGGTGCTCATCCGGCACATGCTGCTGCACACGGGTGGGTGCCTTCTGTGGGGCACCTGGAGCAGAGCTGGGACATGGGTTTGTGCTGGTCCTGGAGGTCAGGGAGGGCTGGGTCAGGATTCCTGGGTCCCATCTATGACTCTGCCACCCACCAATCCCTAGTCTTGTTTGGCTGAAGTCACGATGTGTCCCCATCCCTGCTGTTATCCCAAGCTCCTGCTGAGCTGGTTACCCTCAGGGGAAGGCTGCCATATCTGATCACTGTATTGAGAACATTTCTCTTTCCTTTGTAGGAGAGAAGCCTCACAAGTGTGAGCTGTGTGACTTCACGTGCCGCGATGTGAGCTACCTGTCCAAGCACATGCTGACCCATTCCAATGACAAGAACTTCATGTGCACTGAGTGTGGATACATCACCAAGTGGAAGCACTACTTGAATGTCCACATGCGCAAGCACACCGGCGACCTTCGGTACTACCCCTGTTTATGTTTTTGTGCCAAGGCCAGTTTTTACTTCTTCCCGTGGGTCTAGTCTGCCTCCACAGATGCTGGAGGTACTTCTGCTATGAAGCAGGGATACGCAGGGACTCTATCTCCCATCCCCAGGTTGGGGATACAAAGCACCAGCAGTGCCAAGGGATGCAACAGGGAGGAATTGCTTGTGGTTTGAGCTGCCCAAATTGCAAAGGTCAGACCCAGCAAACCTAAGAGCACCCCTCTCCCAGGTGTCTGAGATGGGGAAGCAGAGCTCCATATGTCTGACAGGGTTCAGCCCGTTCTGGTTCCCCACACTGCCTGACCAGTTCTGCTTTCCCCACAGGTACCAGTGCAACCAATGCTCGTACCGGTGCCACCGTGCCGACCAGCTGAGCAGCCACAAGCTGCGGCACCAAGGCAAAAGCCTCATCTGCGAGGTGTGTGGCTTTGCTTGCAAGCGCAAATACGAGCTGCAGAAGCACATGCAGGCAAAGCACTCGCAGAACTACCAAGTGCCCATCTTCCAGTGCCAGTACTGTGCCTACCAAACCAAGTACAAGCAGGCGTTGCTGAACCACGAGAACTGCAAGCACACCAAGCAAAAGGAGTTTCACTGCGCCCTTTGCTCTTACTGCACCTTCAGCAACACCAGCCTCTTCTTCCACAAGCGCAAGATTCACGGTTATGTGCCTGGTGACAAGGACTGGCTGGAAAACTATGCCAGCAAGGAGCTGGAGATCAGCTCATCTGAGTCTGTCTTTGGCTACGAGCTTGGAGCAGCCCTGCGTGTGGATGCCAGCTCCCCCTTCTCTAGCAAGGAGCAATGGGCAAAGGTGAAGCCATCCCAGCCAGAGTCCCAGGGGGAAGAGGGCTGTCAGCAAGCATTCATGGTGCCCCTTCTGGGGCAGGACGCTGCTCCGCCGGAGGGCAGCAGTAAGGCTCAGACAGCTGTGAGCAAGGGGGAGCAGAGCTGTACAATTGATGACAGCGTGCAGAGTGACACTGCTGCGGGCCCAGCTGAGCTCATCACTTCTGAGGATGTGGCAGAGAGCTGCACGTTGCACTTGGAGACAGTGAATGTCTCATCTGATCCCATCCTAGAGCATTTGACTGGAGATGCCTGCATGGCACAGCCGGAGAGCATGGAAATGCTGTCCTGCAAGGAGCCTCCTGCCGCCTATGAGATGCTGGGCTCCCAGGATGACCTTGGCTTGGAGGACAATGACAATGCACTTGAAGACATCCCGGACTATAAGGAAGAGGAGGCAGATGTACGCAAGGATGAGATGTTGAGGCTGGAGGACAGCGCAGCAGCAGGTGCCAGCCAGGAAAATGACACCGTAAGGGAGGCCACAGGCCACCTTGAGAGGTCGTGTTCAGACCACAGCAAGCTGGATCCAGGCCCAGAGATGAGAGAGACCAGCCAAGGTGAACCACCAGAGGCCTGGCTCAGCGTGCTGAAGACGGCTGAGCAGAGCCATCCGCCTGTCCCAGTGGATGCGGCCACTTCCATTGATGACACCAGAAGCAGTTCAGAGTCGGTGCTGAAGGCGCTGCGCAAGCAGGACAAGGAGCAGGCAGAGACGCTGGTGTTGGAGGGAAGGGTGCAGATGCTGGTGGTGCAGTCAGAGAGTCAGATCTTTAAATGTGAGAAATGCTCTTACATCACACGGAAGGAGAAGTCCATGTCCCTGCACTCCAAAGCCAGCTGCCAGAGCCACCGCACCCCACTTGTGTGCCGCGAGTGCGGTGCCAGCTTTAAGCAGCAAAGGGGACTCAACACACACCTCCTCAAAAAATGCCCAGTCCTCTTGAAGAAGAACAAGGTCCTCAAACTGGCTGTTGTGGAGGCAGCCGGGTCGCACCGTCCTACTGGCCAGCTGGGTGATAATGGTACAGAAACAGCAGAGAGTGACAGGGGAGGCGTGGAGGAGCCTGGGCATCCTGAGTCCCCCTGGGAAGCTGAAATGATGCCTGATAAAATGCAGGAATCGGATGGTCCCTTGGCTGAGGAACAGGTGTCGGGCTGTCCTTCTCCTGAGAAGTCTCTCCCTGGTGATAGTGCAGAGGTGGCAGAAGAGCCCTCACAGCAAGGGGTTGCAGCTGAGACAAGTGAAATGGAGCGTCCCTTGGAGGCTGGGAAGCCCTCTGAGAAGTACCGTCTGGAGGGTGGGAAGCTGCACTGCAATGCCTGCTCCTTTGTGTGCTCCCGTGTCTCCACCATCACCTCCCACGTGGAGGACGGCTGCCGGAGCCTGGAGCAGTTCTGGTGCTCGCTGTGCCCTGAAGCCTTTCGCTCCCAGCGGGCCCTGAAGAACCACTGTGCTGAGAAGCACCTCCTGCATCCCGAGGAGAACAGACCCCACAGCACCCAGCTGCCGGGGAAGGACCCAGCCAGCGCTGAGATGGGACAGCCCACTGACTCCGCGCTAGACGCAGCCCCCCTGAAAGCCACGCTGCCCAAACAGAGGCGTTTCTCCTGCCCCACGTGCCCCTTCACCTGCCACCAGGAGCGGGCCATGAAGACGCACAAGAAGAGGGGCTGCGTGGCGCTGGGAGAGTTCCGCTGTGCCTCCTGCCCCTTCACCTCCAAAGCGGCCAAAGCCCTGCGGCTGCACCGTAAGCTGCACCGCAAGCACTACAGCAAGCGGCCGCAGCTGCAGTGCCGCCAGTGCGAGTTCACCTGCAAGCAGGCCCGGTGCCTGCGGCAGCACGTGCGCATCAAGCACGAGGGGGTGAAGCCCCACAAGTGCCTCTACTGCGAGTTCAGCACCACGCGGCGGTACCGCCTGGAGGCCCACCAGTCTCTGCACACCGGTGTGGGCCGCATCGCCTGCGGCATCTGCAGCCAGACCTTCGGCACCAACTCCAAGCTGCGCATCCACCGCCTGCGGGTGCACGAGAAGACGCCCACCCACTTCTGCCCTCTGTGCGACTACAGCAGCTACCTGCAGAACGACATCACCCGCCACGTCAACAGCTGCCACCGCGGCGAGCTCAACTTCGGCTGCTCCCACTGCGAGGCGCGGTTCAGCTCCGAGACGGCCCTCAAGCAGCACGTCCTGCGGCGGCACGAGGAGAAGGTGTCCTACGGCTGCCCGCAGTGCGGCTTCGTGTGCCACAGCGAGGCCACGCTCAAGTGCCACGTGCAAAAGCAGCACCCGCACCTGGAGTGCGGCACCTGCAAGGAGAGCTTTCCCAGCCGGGATGCTCTGGAGGAGCACAAGAAGCAGCACTTCAGCCACCGCTGCGAGCTGTGTGGCTTCGCTGCCAAGGAGCGGCAGCAGCTGGTGCGGCACTACGTGGAGAGCCACGAGCCGGCCACCCCTCAGGATAAACCCCTGCAGTGCCCCTTCTGTGACTTTGCCTGCCGCCATCAGCTTGTCTTCGACCAGCACATGAAGGGCCACGGGGGCACGTGCATCTACAAGTGCTCCGACTGTGAGTACACCACCAAGAACAGGCAGAAGATCACCTGGCACATCCGCATCCACACCGGTGAGAAGCCCTACAAGTGCCACCTCTGCAAGTACACCTGTGCCGACCCCTCACGTCTCAAGGTGAGCGTCCTGCTTGGGGATGGCTTGGGAGATATGTGGAGGTGTGGGGATGAAGAAATGAACAAGCGGAGGTATCGTCCTCTCTGTTCTTCCCTGAGTTTTGTATGGGAATAGGCAAGCAGATGGTACTGATGCAGGGCAATGCGATACTGGGGGACAGCGGCTGCATGTTCTTTCTGCTCCGCCTTGTAGGTGATTATCATCCTCCCGCACCATAAAGGGCCTTTCCTAGAACAAGGGAGTCAGGCGTGTGGTAATGGAAGGAAAATGGCCTGTCTTTACTCAAAGAAGTATTGACTTTTTTTAATAGCTGAGCTGGAGCCCTTTGGGGCCGCCTGGGCGAGGCTGCCGTGATGCACTCCACTCAGGACTAGCTCTGCTGATCTGTTTTCAGCCTGAGCTGTGCCCCGAGTACCAAACTAGGAAGAAAATCCTGTGTCCTGACACAGAGCACGCTCAGCAGTAGCAGGGTCTGATCCTAACCCTTCTGTGGGACACTCCATGGTCAGGCTACCATACAGCCCTCCTGGCCGCTCGCATTTGCTGAGATGTCAGACTTGCTCCCGAGCCCCACGCATCACAGGGCCCCGCGTGCCCCTCGGACGGGTGGCATAGCCTTGTCCTGACCGTGCCCCGTGTTTCTCTGCCCAGTACCACATGCGGATCCACAAGGAGGAGCGTAAATACCTCTGCCCAGACTGTGGCTACAAGTGCAAGTGGGTGAATCAGCTCAAGTACCACATGACGAAGCACACAGGTGAGTGTGGCCATGGGGCAACTCCAGCACTGCTGGCAGGGGAGGGCCATGGGGCTGCGTAAACCCAACTCCACGCTTCCCGTGTGAGACACCCTCGGGACCATTATGGGGATGTTTAGACCCCACAGAAGGGCTGTGGGAGACAGACACCGTCCCCTTGTCCCCAGCACTGTCCCCATTGCCGCAGGGCTGAAGCCGTACCGCTGCGACGAGTGTGAGTACCGCACCAACCGGGCGGACGCGCTGCGGGTGCACAAGGAGACGCGACACCGGGACGCGCGCTCCTTCATCTGCGAGCAGTGCGGCAAGGCCTTCAAGACCCGCTTCCTCCTCAAGACCCACCTGAAGAAACACAGCGAGGAGAAACCGTACGTCTGCAACGCCTGCGGGCGGGCTTTCCGCTGGGCGGCCGGCCTGCGGCACCATTACCTCACCCACACCAACGAGCACCCCTTCTTCTGCCGCTACTGCCCCTACAAGGCCAAGCAGAAGTTCCAGGTCATCAAACACATCCAGCGGCACCACCCCGAGCGCGGGGCTGGCGACCCCAGCCAGGGGGTGGGCAAAGACCCCAGCACGCCCACCGTCCGCCTCCACGCCGTGCAGAGGGAGAGCCCAGCTATGGGGCCACCGGCACCGCAGCGGGAAGGAGAGTGCCTCCCGGAGAAGGATAGCATCTCCCAGTGAGTCCTGGCAGCTGCGGAGATGTACGTGTGTGTGTATAGGCATATATGTATATGGGATGTAAGATACGCGGCTGTATAAAAGGAATCTCTCGGCTCCTTTTGTTCCTGTTTCTTTGGGCTGTTTGGGGCTCTCCTAGCTGCACTGGGGCCCAGGGTGCTGGGAACTGTGGGGCAACTCCAGCTGGGAGCCCTCCTTGTGTTCCTACAGCAAAGGGCGTTGTCTGCAGGGAGAAATCACAAACCCCACTCCTTGTACCGGACACCACTATACCCAGACTGCTCGCTGCCTCTCACTGAACAATTTATTAGGTTGCTTACATAGAAAGGACACGGCAAGGGTAAGTAACATGGCACCGGGCAGGAGCACCGCTGTGGCTGTGCAGGCCAGGGTTTCTGACTGGTTCTGTTGGGTCAGGGGGCGGTGAGTTCCGGCTCCTCTCCCAGCTCTGCCTGAAGTTTGCTCTGCTCCAGCCTTGCTCCCCTGGCTTTGGGGACCAGCCCCGTGCACCAGCTCTCCTCCTCTTTGTGGCCACGTCCAGCCATACACGGAGGGACACACACCAACACAGACCCCCCATACAAGTGCCTGGGAAGGGAGGGCGGTAGGCAGCATCCCAAACCTGGCATGGAGGCATCGCTGCCTTTTCCCAACCCCCAGAGGCCACTGCAAAGGGGACACAGCAGCAACGACAACACAGGGACTACACAAACGGATTGACTACAGGGTGGTGTGGTCGGCTCTGTGGCCACAACTGCATGGGGCCAAATCTAGGCCAGCCCTATGGCTTCTATCCAGGTCCCGCTGGCACCGTGGGTTCAGTCTTGCTCGGGGCCAGGCGGCTCGGTGATGCGGATGTGGACAAAGAGCGAAGAGGGAGGGATGCCGGTGCCGTCCTTGGAGAGGAGATGGATGTGGCGATAGCCTGCAGAGGGGACAGCGAGGCTGTGGCTGACCACCCCATTCCCTAGCACCTAACCGAGCCCCTCAGCAGCTCCCTGCGTAACTGCAGCCATCGCTTACCAGGTTTGATGTTGGCAAAGGCCAGGGTGAACTGGCCCACGAAATCGTTCCTGGAGGTCTTGTCGTAATCCTCCACCACAAAGCGGACAAGGGCCAGCTGGGGCACGTGGAGCTGGAACTGAAGGGTCTCGTCCCAGTGGGGGTTAAACCCTGGTAAAGGAGAGCAGGCACTGGTGGGTGACAGGGCAGGGACAGGCACAGCGGGTCCCCATACCACAGGCTCACCGTTGTTCTCGATGTATTTGGTCTCCTGGTGTGCCTGGTCTGCGGGCACCCCGTGGATCTCCACGCGCACCAGGGGGTCGATGATGGCTCCATCCTTGCTGTTGGCCACTTTGGGCAGCTGCTGCCCGCTGATCACCTGTGCAGAAGGAACACGCAGGATGGCTCCCTGCCCAGCTGGGATAGGCAGAGCCCCAGCACACTGACACAGCTTCCCCAGCATCCCTCCTCAGCCCATACCTGGATCGTCAAGGTGACGGGGCCGGGGCCCTGCCAGGTGCTGGGGTCACTGGGGTTGAAGAGAGTCCCTTCGTCCCTCATGAAGGGTGGTTTAAGCACGTAGCCACAGTGGCCATTCTGGCTGAACAGCCCATCACACAGGTCCATCTCCATGCCAGCTGTCTGGAAGTTCAGGGCCACTGGGGGAAGGTGGTGAGGAATCGGTTCAGCGTGGCACGGGGCAACTTGGAGACCCCATGCCCTGCTTCGTAGGCAAGAACCAGCCTGTCCCCACAGCCAGAGATGCAAGGACACACAGGGGACAAGGCACTGATGTCAGGTGTCCCTGGGTCAGGGCATGAGCTGCAGCCAGAGCTGGCACCAATTGGCACCGAGACAGGTGTTGATGGTGCCACTTCACATGGGACCCAGGGCATCTCCCCAGCCCAGAGCCCTGATTTACACATCTCATACCAATCTGACACCCTGCGTTCCACATCTCCTGGGGGCTGTAATTGGAGGAGTCTGTCCTCATCCCACTGGGGTAGATGCGTGTCAGCTGCCAGGTGTTGTGCCGGACAAACTCATTCCCTTAGGGATGGAGTGTGAGGTCATCCTTTGGTCTGCACAGCCACATGCATTGCCTGCCCAACCATCCATCCCTCCACCCACCTATTCTCCCCCCTCTCCCCTCCAAGTAACCCAGCTCTCCTGCCTCACTTTCTAACCCAACAAAACCCAACTTCCCCGCCAGCCCCAAGCACCCCAGTTATGGCCCTCTTTCCCCAAACTAGAAGGAAGCCCAATGACTTCTGCATGTAGGGTGAGAGCCTTCAGACACTTACCCCCCACACCACTGCCCCTTCCACCTTACCTGCATCCCGGATGAGCTTCCTGGCCTTCGCCTCGGAGAGGGAAGAGATTTCAGAGGGCCGGGAGTGGTTGCGGGCCTCCTGGAAACCCCGGAAGGACACGTTCTTGCAGTAGACAACGCAGTCAGACAACACCTGTGCCAGGCTCTCCCTGTCCTTCTGTAAGGCAGGGCTGTGTCATCACCACTGGCCCCGCAGGGTGGAGCAGGAAGAGAACCCCGCAGGGTGCAGAGAGTCCCCATCCCGGGCCATCCACCTTCATCCTCCGCCTCTCCTCCTCTGCCTCTGCCCCGTTGTCATCATCAGACACATCGGGCTCATCCCCTGGCCCATCCAGCGTGTCCTCCAGCCGCCCGATCTTCTTCCCCTTCAGCAGGATCTTGTGCTTCAGCTCCTGCGGGGTCGGGGATAGAGAGGTGTGGACCCTGTGGCGCTGGGCTCCTCCTTATGACGCTGTGCTGTCCCTGCTGCCAGGAGGATGGTGGGGGGACAGCAGAGCCACCTCCTCACCCTGCTCTGCCCGTTACCTCCGGGGATGGGAGCTGGGTGGGGACGCGCCCGTCGGTGGTGGCGGTGAGGAGCTGCTCCCCCAGGATGTCCTTCAGCTGCTGGGCGAGCACCTCCTGCTGCTCCATGCTGCAGTGGTTCTCCAGGGACAGGATCACTGGGAAGTCGGAAGCCTGGGGAGCAACGGGTGAGTGCTTCTGTCCCCCCTGGCACTGGGGGGGTGAGCAGAGGTGTGGGGGGAGAGAGGGCAACAGCAGCCACCTCTGCGAGGCTGCGAGGGACAGCACGGTTCAGCTGCACGGCTACAGCTCAGCTTTGGTGAGGTGGGCACAGCCGCCAGCTCTCACGTGCGTGCTCAGCACCAGAAAGGAGCCTGCCATGTCCTTGGATCCCCCCAAGACCTTCTCTCACCCCCCTCCACCCGCCTCAGTGCCCCTAGAACCCCCCTTCGTCCCCTCTCACCCCTGCGCCCCATCAGATCAGCTCCCAGATCCCATATAGCACAGCACAGGGCTGCAGATCAGTCCCTCGGTGCCGTCCCCAGGGCATGGACACAGCCACCATCCTCACCACCACTGCCCCATCGCTGCCCCTCACCTCAGCCACACACCCCAACCGCACTGAGGGCCACCCAGTGCCCTACCTGGAAGGCGTACTTCCCCAGGGTGCTCACCACCTCCCTGAAGGGGATCTTGGAGGTGAAGGTGTGGCCGTGGTACACTATGGGCTCCCCGTTCGGCCCGTCCCAGCAATCCACCTCCAGGCAGCGGCAGCCCCGTTTCAGAGCCCTATGGGTGGGCAGTCACCCCAGTACCCCAGGCAGGGCACCAGCCCCCTGCCCTCCCTCTGGCTGTGGTGTCACCCCTGCAGAACCAGGGGATATGCACCAGGGCGAGGACACCCATCTAGGGATGGATGGAGGAAGGGAGGGAAGAACGGATGGATTCAGGGAAGGAAAAATTGGGCAGAGCATCTCCAAAAGAGACCCTCCTCCTGGGCACGGCTGTGGCACTGGTGATGCTGGGGGCAGGTGGGAGGGGGCAGCCCATTACCTGATGTAGCCTTCGATGCTGCTTTGACCCCGGATCTGGTCCTCTATCAGGTAGGTGTTGTGAGAGGAGGAGATGAAGTAGTGGCAGAGAGGCTGGGTCATGTCCTGCCACAGAGCACGATGCTGAGGATTGAAGATGGAGCCCTCCGGGGAGCAGAGGTACATGAGGAACCCATCAGCACTCAGTGCGTGGCGAGCCCTGGCTGTGGGCAGACCGGGAGACGCAACCAAAGTCAGGGACGAGGGGGATGGGGTAGGAGCAAACGAGACTGCTGGTAGCTCCTGGCATCCTGGGCCAGGCTGGAGCATTAGGAACAACAGAGGTGGCCCTGGGGAGGTGGGCAGTGGGCCCCAAAGCCAAAGCTCACACCCCATGCCCAACTTCATTCAAAAGAACGGATCGAGCAAAGGGAGAACTGCATCCAGATCACACATGTGAGCCCTTCACCCGTGCCCAGTCCTCTCCCCAGCGCAGAGCACCGCTATTTTCTAGGCTCTCACCTGTCTCCGAGGGCTCGTACTTGTCAATGAGCTCCATAGCGAGCTCTTCCGTGCCCTCCTCCTCCAGCTGCTCCTGCCGCAGGAAATCCACCAGCTCCAGCAGCGTCAGCTTCTTCCCATCCTCGGAGAACTCCTGGAAGAGGCTCTGCACCTCCTCGCGCTCCGTGAGGGCTTTGTAGAAGAGCACAAACTCTTCCCCTTCCAGCGTCCCCGACTCCGACTTGTCGGCAGCCTGCAAGGAAGCTCACTCAGCATCAACAGCGTGGGGTGCCCAGCCTGAAATGGGTCACCGCTGCCAGCGGAAGGCACGAGGGAGGGAGGGAGGAAAGAAGGGAAGTGTGCAGCCCGCTCCGGCCCATCCCGCCCTCAGCTGCAGTGCTTACCTGGAAGAGTCGCAGGGCATGGTCCTCATTCATGTCCACGTTCATCATCTTGAGGAGACGCTGCACCTCCTTGAAGTTCATGCGCCCGTCCTTATTCTTGTCAGCTTTCTGGAACCAGTCACGAATCCACGTGCAAGGAAGCGGGACAGACGTTAAGGAAAAGGGCCTTGGATAAGAGAGCTGGAGTGGGGGAGCGTCAGATCCTTTCCTTTTGGTGGGGGCTCCCCTCCCCTGACGCAGATGGTGATACTCATAACACTACGTGCTAGGACAGGGCTGAAGATGCAGGGCTTGGGAGAGGCAGGGAGCGGGGAAGGACAGAATGTGAAGGGCAGTGCAGAGCCCACGGGAAGGATATTGGTCTATCCTCTCCCTCTGGTCC
>PPHD01021951.1:0-13047 GCA_002909625.1 Bambusicola thoracicus | reverse complement strand
TTGAAAGAACACATAAAGCAATGAGAAAGTAGGTGCTTACACAATCATCAGCTGAATATTCTTCCCCCAAAATACCTTCAAAACAAACCTGAAGGCCATCCTTAAAAAGCTGTAGTAGAGATACTGAACAAAAAATTGAAATAGTCAGTTGATGTAATAGACCTAGATATCTGGGAAATGCTAAAAAAAAAAAAAACCCTCTTATCGTTGTAAAAGCTGCTCCATCACTAAAAACTTGTCAGAAATCAAATATTGATCTACAAAATGAACAGGAAAAAAAAAAATCCTGCCAAACAGCCCCAAGTCTCTTTGACAGTACGTACCAGAATGGAAAAAAAACCACCCTATTCACATGAAAGCTTGGTCTGAAGCAAAGAGGAAGCCCTATAGGCAGCACATAATCTCTTAAGAACAAGACCCTTGCCATTGACTCCATGTAACGGGCATTCAAACACTGCAGATGTGGACAGATGCTAAAACCTAAAATAGCACAGGGAGCATCCTCTAACATGAACATTTGCAAAGATATATTAGACAGCTTTAGATGAGCACAGAGAGTGCCAAGGGCAGTCTGTGAGCGGGGGATGCCTCAGCATCTGAATGTAGCAGCTCTATCCCCTCCATCTCGCATAGGCAGGGCACACTTGGCAGCAAACCTCAGTCACTGGCATGTGGTCAGGCCGTGCGTCCTGAGGAGAGCTGAGCACAGCACCAGTGTCTGCATGTGCTGCTGCTGGGCCCCCCGGCCTACCCCAACTGAGGTGCTGCACCCCTCTGTTGATGCACAGAGGCCTACAAGTAAAACGTCGACACTGAGACTTTGCTAAAGGCACACGTGTGGCCCATCTGTAGGATAAGATGCAGCTTCTGAGTAATGGATCAGGCCCTGCTGCTAGGACTCCAGCAGCAAAGAAAGGCCTTTGGCCTGCACAGCTGATAAAGCCTTTCAGAGCTCTGCATTCACCTGAAAAATGAACAGAAATGGGAACGTACTGAAAATATTTACTATAAAGGAGATGTTTAAATCTTCTCTCAGTACTTACTTTTCCTGACTCCATGAGGGGCAGACTATGCGGAGATCCTCTTTCTACTAAACGAACTCTGTAAAATACATGTGAAAACAGTACGGATAGTAGATGGTTGCGTTTATTTGCTTTCCACTGACATTTATTTCTAAAGGGAATGGCTGATGGTCACAGAGATTAATGCTATTTTTGGAACAGACGAAGCTTATATCCTCTAGAACATTCTGAGGCCCAACATTTCATTTTTGGCAAAACTCACAGCTTGGAAAATAATGAAGAAAAGATGGTTACAAACATTTTCTTAAACACTAAATTCTTCCAATGTAATTGGTGCCTTTTATTTATTTTGATAGACTTTTGTAAGTGGAATTCCAAGCTCAAAATTATTCCCAACAAAGGGATCTAAAACACTGATTTTCCACAAGAGCATCATAAATGTCAGGGCACAGAAACAAAAGCATGTGAGCTGAGTGAGCAACCACATTCCGTGAGCGGGTAACGGTTGAAATCAAAGTCATCCCCAAAGAGCCCATAACCACAACTCAGACTGAAATCTGCCTTAGCAATCTTCTGATTATTTTCAATGGACAATGTTTGATAAACATTTTAGTAGCAAAAAATAAAAAATCATTAAATGAAAACTGCTATTACTGCTGAGGTCAGACCTTTACTGAGTGTAACATTCTGGTCTGCTCGCTTCCTTTCTTAGATAACTCATTTTCCCACTGAAGGAACAGCCATGGCAGCTCTCCTGGAGATGCATGATGGTCTGGAAGGAAATTTCTCACTTTTAACATTAGAAGGAGACTGTGAAGTCCTAAAATGGACGATCAGCCCAGCCAGTAGACAGGAAGAGATTTCGGGTAACAAATAGGCATTTCTGTACCCTAAGTGAGATACCTTAAAAGCTGTTGCAGAACCATGAAAAACTTAAACTTCCCACTCTTTCAAATTCTCATAACCCACACAGCAGATCTAAATCTGCTCTTCCACCAAACAATCAATTCTTACCCCCCTCCTTCCATCAACTGCCCTGTTACAAAGAAAACGTCTCTGAGATATAAAAGAAAAATAATCTCATAAAAGAAATGTTGATACAAGAGAGGGCACGGGAAGGCATAACGAGGTGTGTGGAGAACTGGATCCAGTTAAAGTGATCACAGAACTGCAGTCAGTTAGGAGCTGTTGTGAGAGATCTTTTCTGGACTGTTCTGACACCTTTTTATATGTGAAGCACCGCAGAGCTCAGTCTGGGGAGGGAGAGATGAGACACAGAGAGACCTCAGCTAAAGGTCCCATGGGGAAGAACAAAGCTTTGGCAATTTCAAGCCCCTACACATAAAAGGAGATGGAAAAAGATCTTCCCTTCTTTTTGTACTATTTATTTGCTCTGTAAGTTATCTATAAAAGCTGGGACTTAAGGTCAAGGCAGAAACAGTGAATAGAGATTCATCTGCAGTGCTGGGGAGTCTCTCAGCCTTGATGGATGGGGCAGGGCTGAGCCCTGAGGCACGGCACAGCAGTGTGAACAGCTTCTCACACTAGCAGCAAGAGATACAACCCAAGTTCCCAGCAATTTCAGAACTCTTTTTGAAGCAATTTTACTTTATTGCCCTCTTATACCTATGGAGGGCTAGAGGAATGCACATGCACATGTACTCATGTTGCCTGTGACAGCTGAAAAGCAGCAGGGCCGCCGCCAGCACAACAAAAGCACTGAAGCTGCAGTATCCAGCTGTCCCACCATATAGATGTGGGGCAGCAGAACATCAGGAGCTTCACTGTAAGGTGCACATGTATGATTAAAGTCATGCTGCCCCATAACAGACATATCTGCATATGTCACTCCTGAACTGCTGCTCCAACAGCAAGTCAAAGCAGATCTATTTAGGAGTATGCAGCAAGTGGTTTAAAAATAACTCTGCACGTTGAGAAAAAAAATCAAATGTTGCAAGAAGCAGTTGTTAATTAATGCTTATATCTCTCTCTTTTTATATGTAACTGTTCTGTAAAATCTGTGTAAGTTTAGAAATAGAAAACGCTTTTAAGTGAGCTCTTAGCTGACATCTCTGATTTTCGATGCACGCTTGCAGACAGGGAGCTGCTCTCAGGAGAACTGGCCATCGTCTCACACCCATGGGATCTCCTCTGGCAGTGACTTCTTCAATTATTTACCAACATTTATCAAGTAGGTTTGATTTTTAAAAATAGACTATTAAAAAAGTCTCCAACCACCTATAGAGGTGAGAAAGACGGTGTGACAAAAGGCAGCAAGCACCTTATTTGAATTTGAGATTGGTATAAAAATAATTCCATTTTGATACAAAATCACTCTGAGGCAGGAAAAGTACATGTCAGAGCTGTTCAGTTCTGTGAGGATTCCACTGCTCTTCACGCCCCTTCTGCTTTAAAACATGCCTCAGCAATGCTGCTGAATTCCATACCTAGTAGGAACTGCACACAGCAAAGCTCAGAAATCATATAAAATAAAGCTATATGTTAAATAGTCATTGAAGTGACTACTGGAAATGAATAAACATTCATAAGTCTGACCACCTCCTTCTCCTGTCCTTTCCGCAGCTGTGCCTCCCGCCTTGCTGTTAGTACTAGCACATCCTCCTAGCTCCCTTCTCTGTTTATTTCCTCTAATCTCCTCTGAATTTTAGCACATGAAGATCCAGAAGGTGCAATTTCTCAGTTTCCCATTCTGTTAAAACTCCCCCACAATGTGCTTTCCTCCTCACATCCCTACAGAATTATCACAGCAGTGCACTAAACATAGCAACTCTGCATTTCGGGGAGGTTTTCTGCTCGGGCCCTGTTAGTGCTCAGAACCTGGGGCTCCATGTTAAAAACTTCTAGTTAAGCTCACAATGCATGTGGGAGCATGCCATTAAACCTCTAACATCTCTGAAATAAGAAGATATTTTGCCACAGAGAGATTGAAAAAAAAAATAGAAGTGCAACATTAGATTCCGATGTTAGCATCTCCTATGTGCATACTTAATTTTAAGTGCATAATAGTCGTACTAACTCTACAGGGACTAGCACTGCGAATAAATTACGGACATTATGCAATAACTTTTAAATGAGTTTTACTCTGTCTCATCATAAAATAATCCAATTGTTCCTGCTGCTCTCCCAGGAGATTTCCATTCTCCACTGACAAACGCAGGCAGCAGACATGGCTGAGACCTCATGCACCTTCCATTCCTTACAGCCCCAGGTATGGGGCAGAGCCCAGGGAGCATCACACCTGTGATAAATGCTGAGAAATTCTACCCAAGTCACACTGCTGATGCTGGCCAGGGGACTCATAGCTCCTAACGACTGTGTTTGTCAAAGTAGGAATCTCACAAGTAATCATCATGTGCTCTCAGTTACCAGAGCTGCAGGAAAGGCAAATCCCATTTCTTTGCAGCACTCCACTATTTCTTCGTTGGGAGGGAAAAAAGGTCTCTTACATAGCAAGCATAGAGTCCTCCTGCTCCCTTCTGCTGGCTTCAAGTCACACTGGGAAGGGCAGAGGAGAGTATGGCAGTAGTGCCAGGCTGGGCAAAGAGCCTGGAAATCAAGTGGGTGGGATTGAAGTGTTGCCCTTGGGTGTGAAAGCTATTTTTGCACCTTCTGGTGGTTTCCAGCCAAGCTGAGAGGGAAAACAGAAAGGAGTGACTGAATGCAGGGAAAACACAGAGCTTCTCTCCCACCAAAACATCTCACTGGGGAGGAGAAGCAGAAGATGTCTAGGAACCCTTGTACTGTTACAAAGCTATTAGCAATAATGATGTGCAATGAACCTGCAGTATTGATACGGTAGGGCGTGGGCAAGTATAATTTTTAACATTTTCTTCTTCGGTTCAGAAGAATCAGTCTTTTTTTCTTTAGAAAAGATTTTGAACTGGTGCTCTGCAGTTGAGAAAGCTGCTTACATTTCAAAGCCTGCCTAATGGGATTTAATAGGAAACATAGTCAAAACAGCAGTAAGGGCTTAAGTTATTTTTCTCATCACTATTTAATACATTGGATGGATGGATTTTATCTCCTTCAAATCAAACTCTTACGACAGAAAAGCAGGGCTGAAGTCTGACTTCAGAATGAAAGCTGGCAACGTACAGCCAACTGGCATTTTACTGAGTAGTGAAGGGGATGCTGAAATACAGTAATAGTGCCAGCTGTTCACATGAAGTTGTAGATTACATTGAGGTTCCCTTTTCTATCTGGTGACAAAAACTCCAAATATATTCCACAGTTAGCTGGTATTCTCACTAATCAAAGAGTACGTCAGCAGAGCTATTAAGTATTGTTTGGGGAATCTGAAGGGCCTGGAATGCGCAAGGTGGTAGTAACCAATGTTATGATGCCAAAAATTGGGAAAGCCTTCAAACACAACTGTGTGCTTGCACTGGGAAAGACTTTGGGCTCTGTGATTCTAACAGAGATGGAAAGAAGCTATTAGGTCATTCCAGTCCTGCTCCCTGCCAAAAAAGGCTACTCCCCACAGTGCACTTCTAATGCTTTGTCTACTCCTGTTACAGCATTTCAAATGATGGGGCTTCTTCTACTTCCCTTCAGAATTAATTTCTCAAGTGAATCTATTTCATAGTCTTTTTACTGTCCTGTTTGGCAGGAATTTTTCTTCACTTCCTCTTACTATTTCTAAGTAGAAAAATTCAAAAACTGTTTCCCCTTTTCTTGCTAAACATATTTTAACTGAAGACTTTGGCTCTACCCTAACACATGGCAAATTCCCACATTTTGAACTTTTATCCTTCCTTTACAGTCATTCCCATAAGCTGAGCCTCATACCTCCCCCCACCCCATGCCAGTGTGGCAAGCATCCTCTGCTGTCAGCCAGGTTGCGCACCAAAGCATCTTCCAACATAGAGCTCTCATTCCCTGTCTGCCCTACTGACCCTTTCTTGTCATTCTTCCTCCTATCTGGAACTTTGCAGTCATACCAGCATGGAAGTCCACCTTCTTCATTTCATAAATGTTACCTATTCTGTTAGGATGGTACCTTTTTCAGTAGCTGATTTTTCACACTTGAAAAACTTCAGCAACAAAAAGGAGGACAACTAAAGGAAATGAGACCCAGTGTGTTTTAAGTACAGACTACCATATACTGAAAACACACTGAAAAGATAAAAAATATCAATATATATCCCCTAAGTCTTCCCCTTAGCCAAAACCCTCCTGTGGCAAGGAGATACGATGGGTAACCTTGGTTTCATTTCAGCCTTACAATTTCTTGTTGATTATCATCTTACAAGTTGAGCTTGTGAGGAAAAGGTCCTTATTTTCTTATCATGTAAGAAACATGTTTTGAAAATTGTTGTGTATTAAGCTGGAACAAAGAGGTGAAAAAATGAACATTTAGACTGAAAAAAACACTGCAGGTCAGACAAAGAGGCTGTATCTATTTGTTGTTGTTGTTGTTGTTTCTAACTGTAACTTCATTAACTCTCCAAACTGAAAATGTTCTAAACACCAGCAAGAACAAAAATTCAAAAGTCAAAGTAGGGCGTTTTGATCCTTAAATCCTTTTTCTTAAGCTGTGAAGATCTGCCAAAATCAACTCTTCCAACTTCAACAAAACGATCTTTTCTGGTGATAAAAAAAAACCCCACTGATTTCCTTGGAAATGTTAACCAAATTCTAATCTAAAGGCATTTGATGTCTGCGGCATGTACCTCTGTGAAGCTATATTCTATAAACTGGTGACTTCCCAGTTATGACTGAAACAGCCAGAAACTCTAATGCCATCAGCCACCGCCATCAGCAACACCCCTCAGGCAAATACCACTACTGAAAAAACCCTTTGAAGCTCAAAACTTTCAGGACATCTTCTCTTTACTCAAACAGTAAAATATCTGCACACAAACTATTCTGGAATTTACAAGCCAATGAGCTCACCGTACCCTAAAATGGAAATATGGATCAACGAGATCATTTGATGCTTTCCTGCTCAACCTACTGTAGGGAATCTGCTTTTAGTGGGGGAGTTGACCTTGATGATCTCCAGAGGTTCCTTCCAACCCCTATGATTCTGTGATTCTATGATAAGCTTCAAGATGAAGTTCCCAATTGAAACTGCCAGAAAATGGCATAGCTGAGCACTTTGGCTGAAGGGAAAATCTAGATAATGAAGAAGACTTTCTGTACACCATCTTGGTTTCTTCAAAGCAGTTTTCTTCTCATCGTACGAGAAATTTAGATAACGGGTAAAGACAACTGAGACTGAAAAAGGGAATTTTTGGATTGAAGCAAACTTTAGCCAACAAAATGAACAACCATGAAATCTACTGTATGTCTAGGACATATTTTAATCCTGCTAATTCCATTACCAATAAGTTCAGTTAAAGAATTAGCACTAAACCACTTCCTTTAATGCAAAGACTTGCTTCACTATAAATCTAAATTATATTTCATGTCCCAAATTCCCTGAGGTCAAAGGCAAACAGCTTCCTATCCTGCAGATGGCAGGATACAGGAGCAGAAGAGGTTACACAAGGGTTTAAGACAAAGCAAAAAGTTGCAAAGGAATGAAAATGAGGCAGGAACTCAGGTTCAGGAAATGGATATGCAAAGCTTCAGAGAATAAAAAAGTAATTTTATCATAAATAGCTACGGGCAAATGTAAAAATAAACCCCATTTTTATTTCTGTTTTCCTCTTTAAAGTACTGCACAATGTTCAGCTTTCACTGTATGTGCATCACATTCACCACATTCAATTTGTTAAACTCTGTGTAAAGTCTAATACACAACTACTTCAGGTGGTCTGGGACTCCAGAGAACCCATTCTGCCTCCTGGCCCTATCTAACACCTGCCATGTCCCATCAGATGCAACATCTCATTTCTCTGAGCTTCAGGTTTATATCTGCAAAAACAGGCATAGTGTTGCTTTCAGCCTTCAGCTTTTTATTTACACTACAAATCTCCCAGGACACACTGTTTATTGCTAATTGTTTTTACAACACTTTTCATAACCACAGTTGTGAGCTGATGACTCTGTTTAATATAACATGCTTTTTCTATTTCATAATACCTTATCTTCTCTGTTCTAATTGAGAAAAAGAGACTCCACACCTAGAGAGAACTTTCATTAGAATGAATTTGAAACCTGAAATATTTTTTCATTGTATAGAATTACCCTACTTGTTATTAACAAATGATGGAATTTCAGCTTCCTGGATGCAGTAGTCATGTTCTACATTCACACAATGTTTTAAAAGGTGAAAGTTCTGAAATCAAGTCCTCCTTGGTAAGCCGCCTTATAGTCCTACAAGCTTCCAAATCCACATCACCAGCTGATGCATGGGGCAGGTACTCTGCACTATTGGAGAGGGACTTATTGGAGGAGTTCCCTCTCCTTACCAACCAGCAGAGCCATTTCCTGTTCACAGAGAAGTTCAGTGTATGGACATGGAATCAGTGGAACTAAAACTACAGACGGACTGAAAGAAGAAAGAAAGGCTTTGCTGAAAGCAAGCTCAGTAGTGCTGCAGAGCCCTGGATGCTTCAAGTCATCGTGAAGGGACCATCCTTGTCGTGGGTGACTTATGGGGAATCCTGGCTGAGCTTCACACGACTCTTCATGTAAATAAGCTCATCTTCTGCAAATAGATGCTTACATTATACAGAAAATTCAGGAGGATATGCAAGGCTTGAAGCAGTATATTAAGAACCACTGAACATAGCTACTTGAAAGAATATTGCATCTCTAACAAAGTTAGGGAGGGATCCTTATATAAATATAGGATGTTTTTACAGTTTTTCTGAGCTCTTCTTCCCACGCTCGATTACTCAGAATTCACACAGCCACAGAGTGCTGACAACCTGAGCCCAGTGAGTGCCTGAGGCTGGCGGACTGCAGTGGGTCATGGAGGTGGGAGCCCATTTCCCACGGGTAGCCCCCAGCACATCACCCACTGCTGAATTATTCACGGCAAGTAACTGTCAGTGAGGGGGAGAGCAAAGGCTCTGTCCTCCTGTGAAGGATGGCAAGGGGAGAGGAGAAAGAAAACGCAGATTGAAAGCACTTAAGGAGATATATCTCTTATATACCTTGCTGTACCAATTCCCAGCTCTGTAGCTCAGTATGCTGAAATTAGGAATTCCTTTCTTTTTTTTTTAAAAAAAAAACAACATCAGATTTCCTCAGGAATAAAAATGTTGGTGTGTTATAATAAGCTGGGGTGTTATTCGAAAACTAACAAATAGTTTGCAAAAACAAAACTTGAACCATTTTCCATCTAGTTCTCTTATTAAATATCTGGAGAATGACATGCAAATAGCACTTGCAAACAATTAAGTAAACGTACAACTGCAGCACAACAATCCTGGAAAGCTAAGGCTTCTGTCTTCCCTTTGTCTTGGTACAGGTGACAGTATTCCCTAACTCCTCTAGGGGAGTATAACTGGAATTTCTGCATTTATAGTGAAGGTATAAACCACATCCTCTTTCAAAAACCAGCACTTGATCCAGCTCTTATTGTCCTATTCCACTAAACTCAACATTATGTTTCCTTGATGAAGCCTTTATCAAAGAAAAAACAGACTTGTTTCAAGGGAGGAAATACCTCCAGGGCTAGTAATCCATCCTTACAGAGTGCAGAAATTGCTTTGTAAGAGTCCCATTCCCCTCATAGCTCAGTAAGCCCATCTGATTAGGACAAAAGGGGGTGAGTTTCCATCTGAAAGTTAGGGGATGTCTGTCCCTTTCTCCTGCCATACTACAGAATTTGGTTTATGCCTGGAAACATACGACATCTTTAAAAGCCCTTAAAACTGGTATATTTACAGTTTTTGTCACAACCCTGGATCTACTCATATAAACAGTGCAACCCCTCAGATGATGTTTGAACAGTTTGCTCCCCTTCAGCAACCCAGGTCATCAGCTGTTCTCCAGATCACAGCAGATGCTGAGCATGGCTGCAGGCAGCAACCCTTCCCCCAGGGCAGGCACACCAGGATTTCACCTCCAAGTCAGAAGTTGAAGTTTTGATGTTAAACTCATCATCCAGAATTAACTTTTCTTTTTGCGAGATTTGTTTGCCATAGGTCAGAAATACTGCCAACTCCTCTTACAGCAGAGTTAACTTCTCTGTTGACTTCATAGGGCTGAAAGGCTTTTCATTTTTGCAAGAAAATCTGTCCCTGTGACAACAGAAGAACAACCAAACAGCAATGGACAATCTAAAAAAAAATGCACAAATAATGTGTGAAACTTGGAAGTAAAGCAACCTGTACCGGGTGATCCTCAGAGCTCAGGATGACTACAGCAGCACTGCTGGAGGTGGCACCTGACGCAGTGCAATTTGTAGAAGAGCTTACTGCTTAAACGCACTGGTGCTATTGCGAGGCTGGTGATTTGTCAGGTCAGTGTTTGGAACAGCTCCCCAGACAGGTACCCACCACTTCCAAACTCAACAAACTCCACACACTGCATCTATTGAATCTCACTGTAAAGCAAAAAGTGACCGTGTGTCCGAGGGGACAATAACATATTCATATTACCCCTTCAGAATCCCACACAGAGTGACTTATTGACAATGGGCATATTCTGTAGCCTACAAATGGATTCTGTGCACTGTCACCTACTACAAGAGAGGGAAAAAGCACTACTTCCCAGAGCACGAGGGAGCAGCTATCAAAGTTTCTTTTTAGTAACCATTGGTAAATTGCTTTCAAGTATGGTTAATCAATTAATGCTTCACAAAAGGTAACTATTTTATTGTCACTTGTCATTAGCATGACTCTTTCTGACATGTTTCCCCCCAGTCTATTTTCTCCACTATGCGTCCATAAAATGTTATCCTCCATGCTGTGACTGCGCTGCAGCGCACTGCTGTGACTGGAGCTTAGATAATAATTTAGCTAAGTAGTTCTTTTGTCTGGTAACCCTGCAATAAGACTATTTTTCAAGGGAGATGGAAAAGAAGTGTTCAAGAACCAGAAAAAACTCCTGTTGTTTTGTTGCTTGGTATTACTCAAAAAAATGTACACACAGTGTGAAGGTTTCAATAAAATACGGCGCAGAATGATAAACTATTGACAGCCAGGATAAAAGGCTATTTTTCTTTTCCTGCATGAAGTCTGAACTGCTGGAATATATTAAAATGAAGCCAAAGCCTTTGCTGATTCTTTTTGACAGAGTCTGCATTTGAGACTGGGCTCAGTATATAAACAATCTATAATAATAAAACCTAAGTAACTGTTTTCACATCTCTGAAATTCCATCACTGTTCTCTTCTTTTCTTGGGGAATGGAACTCCAATCTTCCATTCTCATTCACTTTACCATTGTCAAGGGTACAATCTTTCCCAACGTGGCTAATAAAGTTCAGAGCTCTCCGAATACCCCAGGAGTCCAACATCAAAAATCAGATTTAGCACAACATACAAATAGCTTCCTAGGAAATCAAGCCTGCCAATGGATGTAATACACAAAGACCAGTTAGTTTTAGCTCTGAAGAGATTCAGTAATTTACATCATGTCACAAAGATGTCAGAGACCACATAAAAAGACAAGACACCTATTTTTACAGATCCACTAACTGCTTGTTTAATGAATACAGTGGGAAATATGAGTAAAATAATTAAGTCTAATGATGGAATGGGAATATTTCAGTGAAAGACCTTGGATGTCAGATGCTTCACCATCAGTAACTGCCAGAATAAAAAATGGGGCCCTGGGCAGCCTGATCTCATGGTAACCCTGCCCACAGCAGAGGTGTTGGAGCTCAATGATCTTTAAGGTCCCTTCCAACTCAAGCCATTCGTGATTCTATGACTGATAATTAAATGCAATTATTATTTAGCTAAAGAGAATACTGGAATTTAAAAACAAGACCAAAAGGTAAGGATATCTGTGTTTAGGAAAACAGAGATAATATTTCAGGGACATTTATGGAACAGATCATCTTGAGAGTGATCACATGGCATGTGAAGGACAACTGGGGGATCAGGCCTAGCCAGCATGGGTTCACAGAAGGCAGGTCCTGCTTGACCAACCTGATCTCCTCCTATGATTGAGTGATTCATCTGGTGGAAAGGCTGTTGATGTAGTCTACCTAGACTTCAGCAAAGCCTTTGACACTGCCTCCCACAGTATTCTCCTGAAAGCTGGCAGGCCGTGGCTTGGACAGGTACATCCTTTGCTGGGTAAATAACAGGCTGGGGAGCCAGGCCCAGAGAGGGGTGTTGGATGGAGTCACATCCAGCTGGTGACCAGTCATGAGGCCCTACAGACTGCATCACTGGGCTGAGGCCAATGGGATGAAGATCAAGTGCTCAGTCCTGCAACATTGGCGGTGGGTGGACAGTTGGACTAGATGATCTCAGAGGTCTTTTCCAACACAAGGTTGGAAAGGTTGATAATTAAGGTTGATTCAATGATTCTATCAAATAAAACTGAGAACAGTTTTAATTAACACTGGTTGGAAATCTTCGTTCTTGTCCATTTAGAAACAACCTAAATAGAACTTGCAGCCAAAATAACATTTGAAAATCCAGCTTGATCTCTTGAAGAACATTTTCAAAGACACTTTTCCCCTGCCTATGTGAAAGGAAGATTTATTTTGGAACGCACGTGAAACCTAGTCTCAGTTTGATGAAGTGGCTAGTTTTGTCAACTAAATTTTTCTACTAAGATTTAAACTGCTGTTAAATTATTAATCTTGTACATTTTTAATCTTACAACCATATGTAGATACTGTTTTACAGCATCCTGGATAAAAGGGATAGTTGAGCTCGAAATGTGCATCTCTACTGCCAGAAAAGCATGGAAATGTTACAAAAACCTACATCTTGCAAGGATGTGGTAATTTGGTACAGTGAGAAAAGGATCTTTGACTCTTCTTCTGAGCACTTGTAAGCTTTTAGTGCATCTAGTTAGGTATCTTGTGCTAAGATAGTCTGATAGTCTGAAAAGCTGTATGAAGAAGAGAGGAGGAGAACATAACTGCTCCAAAATGATGATAGTAGGATCTGAAAAGCAGGGGGTACAGACAATGTGAAAAA
>PPHD01021950.1:0-13048 GCA_002909625.1 Bambusicola thoracicus | reverse complement strand
CCTCTGATCTTTGAGTCACCACAGCTCAGGACTGACTCAAAGTTTCTTTATAATCAGATGGCTAAAATTCAGCTTTGCTCAAGAACAAGAACAGTCACCTCCTTTTCTGGAGTGGCAAAGTCAATTTTACTGCTTCTAACAGATCTTTCCTACCCAACCCACCTCTATCTCACTTAGCAGGCTCCCACTTGCCAGCAGCCACCCTGGAAAACTAAAGACGTGATAATTCTATTTCTCTCATATGAGGAAAGAAACAAAAGCTGAACAATGATCCTGCTATGAAGACAAGAAATAAAGAAGAAAAAAGGAAAGAAGGAAATAGAAGTGATGGTAAGTAGTTGGACTTACTGCTCCATCTTTTACTGGAAAGTATCAACGGCTGCTGCTAAGTGCTATTTCTTTCAGTACAGACAAGACATTCCACCTTGTTCTGCCTTTCTTGTTGTGAAAGAAACAGGGCCTACCACATGCACTGGTCACAAATGTAGCAGGCAGCAGGGCCACAGATACTGCTTCAGTGGGTCACCTCTGTCCAGAAATAGCAGTGCTATATCCTTTGTCCCACATGGGAGATGACAGCAAGACTGCACTGCATGAAACGATATCCTTTAGCAACTCTTCTGTTCTACAAGGACATGGTCATCTTCTCCAGGGCAGCAAGTCAGTTTTATTTTTTCTAATAAAAGACCTTTCCTACCCAACCCATCACTACCCCACTAAGCAAACTCTTTTAGCAACACAGGAATGAGAAACAGAAAAGTTTGGGAGCTGAAGTGCTACACTGACCGTAAGCACCTCAGCTTCTACCCAGACAAGAAGGTGAGGTCCCCAGAAACACTGATCAGTTATTCAGCTTTGCTCTCTTACAGTTCAGAGGACAGTGCAAAGATGTTTGATGTATTTGTATGGCTATCCAAACTGCAAAGACTTAACATGTCAGAACTCTCTACTCACACAGTAATTGTGATTTGCCAGCATTAAGTCACTGAACAAGGTGCAAGGCAAAGGAAAAGCTCTACATAATTCATTTGTAGGAGCCAATTAACTTGGAGGTGTCCTACTGAAGCAGAATCTTCCTTTCTTTACCAAACTTCTTCCAAATACATGCACATTTAAGACTTGAACTACTGACTTTTCTCATAAGAGATTTTCCCTTTCTGTGGATTAGAAGGCAGCTGGCCAAAGTCTTTTGCTTAAACAACTGTTGTTTGCAGGAAGTTATTTTTTAGTAGTAATACCTGTTCTACCATACCTGAAGGACTCTGAATGCAATCCCAAAACCCTCCTCAACGTTTTTGCCTTCCAACATGACCTGAAAAGGAAGGCATCAGACAACTCTGAGGATGCACATCCCCCCTTTTTGTGATATACAGTTAAATAACAATGCTCACATTTTCAGATTTTGCCCAGAGGACAAAAGACATGAAATTACTTCAACAGAGAACAGCACCATCCCAAAAAGAAGTGGAGGAAATATAAGGTCTATTGCTGCATATTGATTCACTGTGGAATGCTAGGTAAGCAACAGATGAAGCTGAGATGAAGTTAAGAAAGATAACAACAACATTATTTGCCTTACTTCAAAACAAGTAGGATATACAATCAAAAGGCACATTTCAACCAGTATTTGGGATCCTCCACTTCTGAGAGCTTGAATTTTGAGCAACAGTGCTTCAGGGTTTTAAGTATTCCCTGCTACTTAGAGAAAAAAAAACATCCGTTTTTAATTAACTGTAGGTTGCATATATGCACAAGGAACCTGCTCATGAGGCTGCTCCAGCCATCAAATGTTTTTAGCATGCGTATCACATTAGCACCTAAGGTGAAAAATAATGCTGTGTTTGAAATAGTGGTACGTACCTTGCAAGCAACATCCATTTTCATGTTGTTATTTCCAAACAGTGTGGGCAAGGAGGAACCTGCCATTTGAGAGCTTCCTGAGATCTCACATCGATGCAGAAACTTCGTTACTTCCATTTGCAGATCAACTGTATTGATGTGTCTCAACAAGGGAAAAACAAATCTCACTTGGTTTTGTAATAGAGAAAGTGTCTGTTACCATTTTGAACTTCCTACTTCCATGAACATATTTCAAAATACCATATTTATTTCTGAACAGTAATTAGTTAGTGTTGAACTCTCTCTCTTTTGTGTAGCCAAATCTACAGCAATAAGTTCTTTATAGATTTGTGCATTCAAGACATAAAAGCTGCATGGAAGCTGTTTGTATTATTCTAAAGAGTGATTCAGAGAATCATAGAATGGCTTGGGCTGGACCTTGAAGCCCATCCAGTTCCAACCCCTCTGCTGTGGGCAGGCTTGCCATCCACTCCATCAGGCTGCGGCAGGGTCCCATCCAGCTGGCCTTAAATGCTTCCAGGGATGGGGCATCCACAGGTTCACACAACCTGTTCCAGGATCTCAATGCCCTCTGAGTAAAGAATTTCCATCTAACCTCAATCTCCCCTCTTAGGTGAGAACTGTTTCCCCTTGTCATATTGCCACCATGTAATCTAGAATCCAGAATCTGGATCCCAACTCAGTAACCACTACCTCTTTTTGATGTCTTCACACCCACTCCCCTTCACCAACTTTAAGCTTAATGTCTAGCCTAAAAAACATAAAAGGAAAGCAAATCCTAACAAAACCAACTGCAAGAGGTATGTGGCTGAATTTACACTCTGATTTTTGAACACAGTGATTCAGCCAAGTCTGACACCCATAACTTGACATAAGGATTCGGTCAAGCCTGACACCCATTAGTTGAATTAAAATTTAAACAAATAAAGCCAGCAAAACATATCTGTCTATGCGTTATGTTTTGCGCTTTTAAACTAAAGGATGATAGGTGATATAAACGTAGTGGGAATCTTATAATTGCAACTAGCTAGGCCAAATTTGGGTCAAGCTCAACTGGGATGCATTAGCTAAAGCCAACTCAAACACAATCATTAAGGCAAAATGTCTGAACTTCCCCTTTACCAAAATACAGCCTGCTGTTTATAGATACCTTGACACATCTGTAGCAGACATTTTCTTCCGGAAAGTGTATACTATTTTTTTTCTTCCTGAGCTTCTTGAGACCTCCTGCAGGTAGACTTTAAGGTGGTCCTTGATCTTAATGAGCCATGTCTGTTTACATCCCAGTTCGGTGTAGGATTTTGCTCCATGAGTAAAAAATCTAATGCAGGTCATGGCAGCACGAACATGATCCTAGAAGACATATGCTGTTTTCTAAGATGGATCAGAAGAAACCATGCTCTCTAATCCTTATCTCTACTGAAGTGCTCAAAGAAAGTAGTCAATGCTTTCTCTAAAGCAATACTTAAGCTACTGCAGTATGCCAGAACAATGACAGAAATATACAGCAGGCAAGTATCAGCCAGCCTCATGCTGTCTGCTTTTCAGCACTGAAAATTAAATACTTGTGCATCATGCAAATTTACACTACAGTAAGCAAAGAAAAGACTGACCATATTCAGCATCTCTCTGAAAGAGATGGGCAACCACTCTCATCTTACCTTCATAAATTGTTGTAACTCATACAGAATGTGGTAGTAGTTCTTTTTCTGCAAGTATTTGCAGGCTGCAATCAAATACATCCCCCAACTCTCCAGCCCTGGATCAATGGTTTCCAGCAAGTTCTCCAACATATGCAGCTTTCCACTTTCATAGCTTGGAATGAAGATTCCTTCAATGAATACTTCAGATGGGGATTCCTACACAAACATCAGAAAGGTGGCTTGAAGCAAAGCAGCTGTGACACTTAGATCTTCCTTACACAAAAGAAGTATCAAGCGACAGATCATAGAGTCAACAGATAACTCAGGCTGGAAGGGATCTCTGGAGATCACGTGGTTCAAACCCCTGCTCAAAGAGTGGCCTCTCGACCTGTCCAGTTAGATTCTGAGTATCACCAAGTAAAGAGAATCAACAGACTCTCTGGGCCAGCTCCCATGTCTAAATATCCTCATTGCAAACTAAAAGTAAAAAAAATAAATAAATTTTAATCCCATTTTCCATGGATCCAGCTGGAGCTTCCCTTGCTCCAAACTGTGTTCACTGCTTCTTGCACTGTACATGTGAGACAAGCCTGACCCTATTTCCACAATCACCCACTAAGTGGTTGAAACCAGCACTCAAGATCTTTTCTGGTCTGCTTTTCCTCAAGCTTAAAATAAACACAAAAAAAACCAAACCACAAACAAACAAAGAAGAAAACCCTATCTCTGCCACTCTCCTCATACGCATCTTGTGCTTCAGGGCCCTGATCATCATCCGGCCCTGTGTGTTAGTGTTACAATGGAAAGAAGCACAAATTATTTCTTGGCCCACATAAACATTTTATAGACCTGATATGGACTATTTTTTTCTCTTTTCTTTTAACATACAAGATTTCAAAACACTCAAATGCAAAATGTTTTGCCAGAAACTTAGTACCTTATGGTCTTACGGTAACAACTCTTGCTCTCTAGTTCACATGATCGTACCAGCCTCTATGCCCAAAGCCTCCACTATCTGTCTAGAGTAATTTCAATGCCTGCTCCTTAACTAGCAAAACTGTTTCATCAGCAGTGCTAAAAACATGCAACTTTTCTTTCAAGTGATATAAAAGACACATTCAAAAATCAATTTTAACATGCAGATGGGAATACAAGCTTAGAATGATTGACGACATAATGAGAAAGCAAAGCCTATACAACAACTTACCACAAAGCTCATAAGCAAATTGAAGATAATGACATTTGGTATTTACAGTTGTACATTCTCAACAAGAATTATTAAAAAATATTAAATGAAACAATCACAGAAATATACAAATACAAAGCCAATCATTCCTCCCTCTCTAGCCACATACACACTTAACAGCTTTCACAGTGGGAAAATGTATTGAACTCATGTCGATTCACATCCTAAGCAGCAGCCTAAATCAAGCAAGAACTTCATTGGAGTAGTTTCCTAACTGTCAGTAGATACCAACAAAAGTGTATTATGCAGTTGTTATCAAACCCTCCTAACATATACAGTTTTCTGCAGCCAGAATCAGAAAACACTTTTTGGCTTTTCCAGATTTCTGTCCTTTACTTATATTCCGAGTACATCCAGAAGTGCAAACATTGGCATCTGATGAAACGAGCAGTACCAACAGACAGAGCCACTGTGATAAAGTGTCTCAAGTTATCAGCATGTTGGAATTGAAAATCCTCCTTATTTCTTCTCAACTGTATTAACAATGGGTACAAATTTTCAGCTTTGCAGGAAAAAAAAAGCACTGTTGATATAGTGATTCTACAAAGGAAAACTAGAGCACTTTTCTTCTCTATAAAAGCCACTGTTTCAGCACAATGAGGAAGAGACTAAACACAAGGCCTAAAGATCAGTGTTATTTTCTCATATCAGTGAATTGTATGTAGTCACTGGATAGCCTGAGTGATATCATTCAGGACACTGAAAAAATGCCTGTGCATAAAAACACCCAGAATGCTGTGCTCAATGTCATTTTCAACTGGCCTTGAAGACCTCTCAAGGGCTTTCTGAATTTCATTTTAAGTGACGGAGCACTGGATTACTCACCTTATTTAACAAGTGAAGCAGTGCTTCTCTCATACAGTCATGCCTCATGTAAAAGCTTATTATTGCCAGATTAGTTCCATAACTATGTAAATAGAACAAGCACTCTTGATAGTAGCTGTTGTGCTGAACCTTCCCCTCAGACATCATCTCCAGGGATAGACTTCTTGTTCTCAATGTTGCTTCAAGTTCCCTCAATGTAGCAAAGTAATCATCATCCTGCTGTTAGAACGGAATCAGTGATAGGTGACAACTAATAAGAAAACTTTCTTTTCAACTGTCAACCAGACCTCACGTTTTTCTGTTGTTGTCTTTAAAATAGCCATCATTTTGAAGGGGCTAGTCTCTAGTAATGCTTTTTATAAACACTAGATTGGAACAGTGCTACCAACAGACATGCTGAAAGTTGTGGCAGCTAGCACAGCTCTCTTTCCAGGGATGGACAGGAAGCTTGTTTATTAAACAGAACAAAGCACTCTGAATCAGCTTCTTCAATAATCCAGTTGAAACAGGCTTTCTTATTTTTTGAAAATATTTACTACTAAAAGGTCTTTAATCATTATGATTCTGGAGTTACTTAATACTTAAAAGGCTTTTTGGTACACTTAGTTAGGATTTCCAGAGCTCATCCCAAACCATATAATAGCGCTCCCTGTCAACGAGGAAAAGAGTAAGATCACATCTGTACTTTTGGCTTTGAATTCCTGCTACATTAGTGCTTTAGTAGAGAAATACCATTACTGCAGCAGCACAAAATACTGGTGGGATGGAGTTTAGTTTTCTCAGACTCTAGTAATAATATTTCAACCACTACAGCTTCTTTCACATGTTCCAAGTATGTCCCCAATTACTATAAAAAAATCCTTTTGTCTGCTGCTCAGTCATCAATTCACTGTGAGGGAGCAGCTTGCGAATTTCTCAACGATATTTAGTTTACAGCAGGTAATCATGACAAAACCGGGAAAGAAACCAATACCTGATATTTTATCATGTATTGCTGCAAAATGTGTATTAACGCAAATTATTTTTGCTATAGGCTCTCAGAACAGACAGAAGATCCTCACCGCAATGAGTACAGGCTTCACCGTGGACTCCAGGTATTGTAACACATCCTGGACTAGCCTTGACCCATGGTTCAGCTGATTTAGATCCACAGGTGGCTTTAAACATCGGTTAAACTTCTCTCTTGCTGAACTTAAATTTCCAGCTTTAAGACAAGCCATGCCCCAGGCATGCCACGCTCCGCTTGGATCCAACCCAGATTTTGTAGAAACCTAAATTCAAAGTAATTTGTTAATATTGCAATACAGAAAATAGGAAAGCTAGCTTATCACAGCCTGTGACCGTGATATAGATGTCCTTCCTAAAGTGTACTTCCCATTAGAACAAACAAAAACATCACATGCTGATTATTCCTAGGCTACTGCATGAAATGCCAACTACTGAAATGCCCATGATCTCCAAATCAATGTTTTTTATCACACAAGGTTAAGTAACCACATGCCTGCGAAACTTCAATTCAGCAGTTTTAAAACTTCGAAGAAAATCTGTTTCTGATGTGAAAATGTCATAAAACAATTGTTTTTTTACATAGAAGAACTGTATAAAGAACTGTGAGTTTGTGGTTTAAAAGCAAAACAATAGTAGATGCCTCATGAACTGCCAGGAAATTTTTACTTCACAGAAGTCTGCTGATCAAATTTATTCCTGACATTTTTTAGTCAATCAGCCACCTTTAAACATGAACCCTTTTTTATTCAGATATGTTATTTTCTTCTGTTTGGTTTTTTAATCATCCCTTAAAAATCAATTCTCTTCCTAAGAAACTGCAATGCCATAAAGAGACTTTGAAAATACTGGGAGCAGGGGAAGATAAACCACACCCACTGAGCTCCAATAGACAGATTTGCCATTATTGCCAATTTCTAAGTAAACTCTTGTAAAAGGTGCCTTACTAATATCTGCTGTGTTATTATAGACAAATAAGATCAAACACACAAGCTTCAGATAAAATCCTGCCGCAAAGGATGCTTCAGGCCTTCTACTAAATGTAAGACTCCTCCACACAGTTAGCCCATTCCAATTTCAACTGTACCAGGAAACAAAGCCCCAGTCTTTCCCTTTAGGAGCTGGCTCCACAGAAGACACGTTCCTTCTCAAAAAACCCTTTTTTCCAGTGCTCAGAAAAGATTTTTTTTGTTGTTTAAAACTTATTTCCAGTTTGTAACTGCGTAAATGTGTTTCACACATATCCCATCCATCAGAACTCAGAGAAAAACAAAAATCACCAGAGAAAGATGATTAACATTCACATCTTTCTACTGTCATTACCTCTATAGCTAGCTGATAGTACTCTGCTTCCAGAAGCTGATTTCTTAATCTTGTTACTGCTGCAGGGAGAAGAATCTGATCCAAAGATGGTACTGGACGGTAGGCAGCAGCAACCAAAATATTCAGCACATCCACTTTGCTGATGTAGCTAAGGGAAAACAGGTTAAACAAATGCATATGCTTTCGCTGTCAACATACACACAAAGAATTTTGAAAGAACTTTGTGCCAAAGACATTCTTTGAACAGTAGTTCCTAAATCACCAGTATATGAGGTTTCTCTATCCATCATATTTTCTCATTCAGGTTGTTTTTCACTTCCTAATATGCAGTGAAGCACTGGAAGAGGATGATTGCAGACATCAACAAGCATTGTAAAAATGAAAGTGATACGTGTGAAATTCATACACTGCACCTGCCACTTTAAGCCCTCCAGGACAAAAAAAAAAAACCTCAGGGAAGATTAGTATGGTAGTTCTAAGCAAGCACAGCTTTAGAATCCTAAATTGAAATACAGACTGAAAGCAGAAAATACAGAAGTAAAATTTTTTACCCCGATCACTGTGAATTATTTCTCCTATTCTGAGAATTTTCTTAGTAATTATTATGTAGTTATAATACTTGAAGTTCTCCCACTTGAGCTCTTATTCTTACAGTACGAACTACTCTTCCTGTTTAAAATGCCCACAGCACAACCAAAGGAACTCTCCCACCCTCTACTCCCCAGAGAAGATAATACATCCCAGTGAACATCTGATAAATCACCTGTCACAGAGAGCAAGGTCCTGGCTCCTTCCAGCTTTCACAAACATCATTTTGGCACTGAAGAGTAACTGTTTCATGATGTCCATAAGGAGTCCAGCATCTACCTCAGGATTAGTGAGCCCTTGGGACAATTTGCAGCAGTGCTCAATCAGCTGGTGGCCACAAACTATGCTATTGCTGTGCAGGCTAAGAATGGCAATACACAAGGAAGAGCTGGGGGCCTGACAGTTTGAGGAAAGAAAAACAAACATGATTGTTGAGGTAGTTCTCCAGCAAACTGCTTATACTAGACTCTTCTTCTCCAGCTCTCACCTGTTCATAATAAAATTCACTGCGTACAATTTCATTCTCCTCTTCATTCAGGGAAAGAAACCATTCAAGGGCAGTTGCCTTGGGTATTCGCACCACTGTGGAATACTCATTATTAGGAGTTTCTGCAGCCAAGAAATAGAAATAGGTAGTATCATTATGCAAGCAGCAAAAAAAGAAAAAAAAAACAGCTAAAGACTCATAATGCAGAGTATTCCTACAGCCTTTTCAGGGTCAGCTGTGATCCCTTAGTTACCAATTCCTGTCAAACTCATCTGTCCAGCACACACGTTACAGAAACATTTCCACTCCTAAGCAGGCTACCAAAGTGTACCTATGCCCACTTTTACTATCATCAGTATCCTTTCACCAAAAACTACTGCCAGTAATATGTGATGAGAGCAGCCGTAAAGGCAACCTTGTCATAATGGGAAAATTACCGACAGAAGATGACGCCTACTGAAATACTGACAGAAGAAAACATCCATAAGCCTGGGAACCCAGAACATCCTTGAGAAGTACAGCTAGTTTCTTTTAAGTGCACCCGGATAGCCGAGGACCAGAGATATCCCAACATATCCTCAACAAAAGAAAAAAAAAACCACCAACAAACTTATCTGGAAAGTTAAAAAAAAAATAGGCTGGCAGGGTAGAAAACAGCTTGACAAAGTAGGAATCTGCAGCAGATAATGGTTGCTGTAGCTGGAGAAATAGCACAATAGCCTGGGAAAGTAAAAATTGATCTTAGAATGCAGGAAACAGCATCATCTACCAGGCTATTCCAGGTGAAAAAGAAATTAGCAACATCTACTGGGTGCTCCAAGTGGTACTGTCCTACATCCCCTCATGCCTCTAATGATAAATATCTAAGTGACTTGCTTTCTACCCACAGTGCAGCCTCTCTCTGAGAACTCACCTTGCATGAACTTCTCTACACAAGATCTGGATAGATCGGACCCTCAATAGGGACACCTCACTGACTTCATATTCCAAGACACTGACCATTTCTGAAGTGAGAAAGTGAGACATGGTTCAGCACCAACTGGCCCTTCTCCTGGAAGTTGTTTCGAGGGCGCCACAGGTCTGTACTAGGCTAATAATTCCTATTCTTAACGCAGTCTCCCCGTGACTGTAGCTAGTACGCAAGGTATTTTCTACAACTACTTCTTCAGTTCCTTCATTTAATCCCCACACAGCTTGTTCTATATTGGCTCAGACATTTTTCCTAAATCATAAATTCCCATTAATGGAAGTTTGGAATATTTAACTTCTTCAGCCTGCTTGTACAAAACACCACTGAAGCTTTTGCAACTGAAGTTTTGATCATCCTTTAGCTACTACTAGATGTGTAAGCTTACCTTCTCTAACTCCATTGGCAATCAGGCACTGAAAAAATTGAATTTTAATACCACTCCACTACTTACCTTCCACTTCATCCCGATCTTCCTTTGTGCTGTAATAGAAAGAAGGAAACATCAGGCCTAGTTCAGCACACAGGAGAAAACATACTTTAAAAAAGATGTAAAAGGATCAACATGGCTTTTCAGCCTTTTCAGAACAACATATTGTAAAAATTTAACATTTCTCTCCTTTCCCTTCCCAACCTATCCCTTGTCCCCACCCTCTACTGTCTGGAAATGTAAGATTCTGCCTCTAAATAATGCATTTCAACTACACTACTACACTATATCCTCTGTAGGATACAAGAATGTAACCTTCTGTTGCACCTACCTTGCAAAGACAACACTGGGAACAAGAAATGCCCAGTATCAGAATACACCAGAGCTCAAATGAATTCTCTGGGATGCGGGTCTCTGTCCTTAAGATTTAGGTCTGTGGGTTGTTTTCTTTTTTCTTTTTCTTTTTTTAATACAAATAAGGTGATTAAAAAAAAAACCCCAAACACTTAAGCACTTAAAACATGACTAAGCTCACAGATAGGCTCTGTTGACCTGATCTTGTAGCATAAGCAACCATTCCAACTCAAGCTAATCTGGCTACTCATTTTCTCAGATCTGCTTTTCCTAGCAAGCTGGCTGATACTGCCATGGCTGATACTTCTATTAGCAGGCTTGATGAGGTCATGAATAGTAAAACTCACGTTTTTCATCAGCTGGCCTAACTGAAGTACAGTGAATCTCAGTGTACTTCTCAGCTGAGAGCAACCATATCATAAAAAAAATCTGTCATCACAGCTAACAGCCCTTTCATTACAGGCACAGTTTCAAAATTGGCCTAATCATGAACTTGATTCTGAATCTCACGGGGTTCAAGAAGTCATAACCAAGTGACTATGGAGTAGCATTAAAATAATGATATGTTCAGCAGAACCAGTCACCATGCAATGCTACTCCAGGCACTGAATAAACTGTAAGCAACTTGGTGACTTGCTGTAGTAGCTTTTGTTGAATACATTTTCCAACAAAGCATTCAACTTTTATGTTTAAAGATGAACTGATGCTTAAAGAAAGAAATAAGAACTTTGTTGACTGGCTCTTCAGTGTTCTAATATGACAAGTCAAATGAGGTACAGTGGTCCCTTCAACACACAACAGCTGTCTACTCTAAAACATGGTGTTATCATAATATCCAGATAGAACCAGGATTGGAGTTTTTCCTCATTCCATTCACACACTTTGCTGTGTACATAGAACTGAGAAGAGCTAGAATAGAAAGACTTACATGCTTGTGTCTTGTACCAAGCCAGGTAGATGTTCCCTGTTGTAGTAACTATAGCACTGGTCACATACACGAGCTGGATTTTCTCTACAAGCTTCTACTGCCATTTTCTTCGTAGAGCAAGAACTGCACACCAGCCTGCCACAGCGCCTGCAGTGATGACGTCTGTTAAACTGAGCACACAAGGTCATGGGTAGGCAAATGAAAGGATTTACTCAAGTCCTCTGCCATATCCATCTCCACCACATCCTCCTACATCGATCTATCTGCCTCCACTCATGAGTAAACTTACGTCACTTCACAAGAGGAAACAGCACATGTCGTAAGGCTTTCCAAAACTATAACGTGACCTATTCTCACCGACAGAATTCCCTACCAGGGAGTCTAAGGCAAGGGAAGAAGAGAGGGGAAAAAAAACCAACAAAAACACACAGAACAACTGGGGGTTTAAATATACTTGCTGCAGCCTTGGACTTTCTACTGCTGTTGTTGTCCCAGCTTTGATCACCAAGATACTTAAATCACTTCTTGAAAAAGTCAGAAGCTGTAAACTGTCTTTCTGATATAACCTTAGCCACTTCCAAACTCAAAAGCAATAGACACTTTGAGTAAGTTCTGTTGTCTCTAGCCAGTGTAACAGACTGCCAGCACATCTTTTCAAAACTCAAATTAATCTTCTCCCTCAGAGCACCAATGTGGTTGCTTAAGTACTTTGTGCAAAAAAACCCAAATTTTAGAAGCACACTATGAGCAACAATTCACATTCAGAAGTCACCGTTCTGAGAACTTAATTTTTGCTCCTTACCATAGTAAAACGCTCAGTTTTGCAAACCATACATATCGTTTCAGTGTCATCAGGTATCCACTGTTGCTTCAGAGGTGGCTTCTCAGGTGGCACAAATTCTTCAGAAAAATTCTGTTGCTGGCTTCTTTCTCTGGGACTTGCAGTCATGGTGACACCTTAAAAGAAGCCAGGGGAAGACAAACATGAAAGGGAACTTAAACTGTGTAATGGAGTCCTGAATACCAGAAAATACTACAGACTTACTGAGACTTGCAACAAGACTACTACTATCCTTCAACAAGGAATGGTAGATTAACATAGCGTAAGGAATATTAATGCTTTTAAGCTAAAACTGTAAGACTAAGCTTCTAATACTTCGATACTAAGATTGCTCAGTTACTAATAGACCTTTACCGTAACAATTAAACTCTAAGACAATTTCTCAGTATCTATTCTTATATCACAAACAGAGACTTGGAGGAGGAATGAAAATAACATAGGTACATATATACACATCAACTAAGTGGTACAGCATAAAATACAATCTTGCTGTTGAAACACCTGAAGATTTAGACTTCTCTTGATTATCAAAAGAGAAGTGTGGCATAGCA
>PPHD01021949.1:0-13049 GCA_002909625.1 Bambusicola thoracicus | reverse complement strand
GTTTAAAAAAAAAAAAAAAAAAAGTTATCTTTGGTTTTGTTCTGCAACTGTGAGACTGGATCACCTTTTAATTCCTGGCTACAACAGTGATTGATATTTGGAATTTAGCTTTATCTTAAAAAAAAAAAAAAAAAAAAAAAAAAGTGAATGTGATTTTTTCCTACATATGTAAACGCTGAATAATCTAAATGTGCAGAACTCAGCTGAGAAATCTTACCATTGCTGAAGGAGTGGTAGGATTCTTGAAGAGTGGGAAGATTTTATGTTGTATCACACACAGTATATATGGATACACAACTTACCCTTCCAAACAGTGCCATCAAATGCATTCAGAAGGTTAGATTATTACAAAATGCTCTGCAGGCTGAAAGTACCTACATGATTCATGAATCATCTACATGATTTGGTAAGAATTGGGCTCAATTTTCATCTTAGATTTCTACTTATCTTACTTTGGCTAATTTGTGTCAAAGTCTACATAATTTATCTTCTGGTCAGTCTTCCATTTCAATCAGTGCAGAAGGAATAACACTCTTCTACAGATAATTTGGTAATGGTCTACTGTATTTCCAGACCAAAATGTTTACAATCATAATTTTTCTCCTACTAAACCCAATACAGGTTGCCTCATGATCTTTTCCTCTATATAAAAAAAGCCTTTGCAGCTGAGCAGTGGTAGAGGGTTTCTAGGACACCAGTTCTCTGTTTTCCTGTCACCCGTTTTAGCTCTGCAAGTAGAAATCCAAACCAATAAACAAAGCAGATTAAGTGTAGCAAGACACAACTGACATCTGTTAGAAGTAATCCCTCCAGACCAGCCTGGATCCCACTTAGTATCATAGAATTGCTCAGGTTGAAAAAGACCTTAAAGATCAAGTCCAACTACAACCTAGCCATACTACCCTACTTCTGAAATGGAACAAAAATCAGTGTTGGTCTAAGATTGGTAGACAAATTACTGCAGGCTACAAGGAAAATCCATAGGTAAAAAAAGAATGAGAAATACAAGTCGACACCTCTGAGAGGACATGCAAGAACTGCTGATAGATCTCATTAGATAAGACTATTGCAGTTGGCCAGCTGAAAGAAGAAAAAAATTAGACTTTGCCATTCCTTTAAGTAACAATGCTAGTGAAAACCCAAGTCTTTTCTAAGGTTAATCATAACAAGTATAGTTTGTTCTTCAGTGATGTGTGATTTCTGACAAATTAAATCTTTAATTGGCAAGAAGAAAATAGATCTGGGCCCAGCACTTTCAGGGCAGGGCCTGGTATGAAAAGGTGGGCAACCAAACCAATGGAGGTAACTTCATTCTGCAGGGGAAGATCATGGCTCCCATCATGGATGAAGGCAGGCAATCTCCTAGAGACTCCGACTCTCCTGTGAGAAGTGGCTCAGTGCTCTGCTCTCTTCTTTCTTGCCCTTTTCCTCTGTTCACACCTTGTTTCCAAATCTCTCATTTTTTTCCTTAAGCATCCACAACAGGTGTTCCATCAGCCCTCACAAACGATTGAAGCTCCAAACCAGGCTCTTGATGGCAACACTGCTTTTAAGCATTACCCATCCATAGCTGCAGCTATACATGCACCAGTCGCTGAAGGTAGAGGCCACATCTCACTCTCAGAATGCAAAATCTCAGAAAAGAAACATAGTTTTGGAGACGAAGCAGAGAAATAGTGTCCAGAAAGAGGAGAAAGTATAAGGGGTGAAATCTTGGCCCTTTCACAGTGGGAGTCTTGCTTCTAGTTTTAGCCCTTTCCTAGACTGGAGGTAGCAATGTTCGCTGAGTTTTTGTCCTTTTAAAAAGCAGCTGCCAAGAAGAGTACTGAAGGCCTCAGGAAATCTGGCTGCACTACTACTCATCATGACCATTTCTCAAGAAGATAATTTATTGTTCATGAAAGATGAGGTCCAAAGAGTATGGGCATCAATATCAGTGGACTCCAGGTAGTGTGGATGACAGTGACAAACAACACTGGAATGCAAACAGTGTGTGGCAGTGATTAATTAAAGTGTTTGTGATTCAGAATGGCAAAGTGAGCAGTTGTGCTCACAGCAGCGCACCTGGCTAGTCCTTTACAGGCTCCTTGGCCAGCACTGTTCAGTTATAGGCCCACAAATTCCCCTGAAATTCAAGTTGTAAATTCAGAGAAAGCAATCATAATCACCATCCGTGAGAGCTCAATAGCAAGAATATAAATTGCAGCCTTACCACTGATGTCAGCGCAAAGTCTTAGACAGGTGTTTCCAAACAAACCTACATCTGTCCTTCACAGGGGATGTTCACTGATGGGCCAGCGCTGCCAGTCTCACTGAAATAACACTTTTCTTGGCTTCTTTCAGTGATTTGTTTGTCTCAGGAAACTAAGACAAAGTCCTTACAGTTTTCTCTGCAGTTACTCAGTCTATTGCCAGTTAGAGCTCAGTACAAATCACAGACCTTAAAATTCTGGATGAATCCAAAGATACAAAGTCAAACTAAGATAAAAAAAAAATTTGTTCTGGCAACTGTCCAGTCACCAATGGAACTGGAGGAAACCCTATCATATGAATCATTTAAAAATAAGATCAGTCTGGACACAGAACTGGAAAATGTACCGTGGGGAACAGACTTGTATTGGCGAGGGAATGAACAGAATGATCTAATCCTGTAGGTCTCTTCCATCCCTAGTTTTTGAGGGCCCAGTCCTCAAGGGACCTTGCAGGTTGGGCCCATGCCATGTCAGATTGCTTCAAGAGCATTAACCCAAGAACTGTGATAAAGCTAGAACCACATGATCACAGATTTGTCATTCCACTTGACTCAGGAAGCACCTTCACAAAGGTATCCCAAGTAGTAAGACCCGGGCTAAAAGTCAGAGAGCAATTTTGAAAATACTTGATGAAGGGCATTTGAAAAAGGTTTCCTTCTTTGACTAGACAGAGGCTCAAAACTCAAAATCCATCTCTGATCCTGTGCCTGTCTGGAGCTGGGATTTTGATTCAATGTATCATTAAAGACAAGGCCCAGCTGTGAAGCTTGGAGCTGGAGTCAGACTACTACAGTATCTGTTTACATCCAGAAATTTGGTTTGGGACATTATCTCGTCAGAATATACTGGCAACCTGCCTCATCCCATTCAAAACAAATGCCCTGAAAATTGCTAAGTCCAAACAGAAATCAAAAAACTTTTTGGAGAAGATAATGCAGTAGAAAGATTCTGAGCCTTCTTCCCAGTCACCACTTCAATGAACTGGAGTGTCAAGGGATTGCTGTGATCAGCATCAAAACCGCAGACCCATCCTTCTCTTCTCTGCTTGTTCTCAACTCCCTGCATATAAATTTGACTGGAGAGGTGAGAACAGGCTCTTATCTACAAAGGCCATGGAACAAGTTAGGAGACGTGCGTTTTGCGTCTGGTTCTATTCATCACTCACTTTCTCTCCCAGTTCCTTAACTTCTCCTTTCTGTAGTGGCTGTGAAGGAAGCAATAGCATCTACTTTTTCCAAGCCACTTTTGAATTCTCCGCTAACTGGTGTTTGAGCAATGTGGAGTACTAGCGCTGTTAACAAGGAGGAAGGAGAAGAACTGTTGAGGGTGGTGCGAGTGGGTAATGGGACAAAACTAGCAAAGGGATATTTTAGGCTAGAAATCAGGAAAAAATTAACAATGAAGCCCATTAGGCTGTGGAATAGGCTCCCAGAGGGAGCTGCTGGCAGCCCTACCACTTGAGTCATTTAAAATAAGACTGGACAAAGCACTAGAAAATACGCTGTAGGGAACAGCCCTGGGCTGACCTTTGGGAAATGGAGGGGAGGGAGGGGGGGAAACGGTCTGTGTGACCTAACAGGTCTTTTCCATCCCTAACTTCTATGAATCTGTTACTGGCTAGTGAAAAATGTGATGTAAGGGCAGCCTGCCGTGATTGGCAGACTAAATGAAGGTCAGGAGTAATTTTTTGGATGCCTTGAGCACAGTGCGTGTCCCAAGCACTGACCACACTCACTCGGCATGTTTAGCCACCTGGCAGCTCTGCTGTAGCCAACCCAAATAGTTCATATAAAATTGAATTGAAATAGCAAACAACCATCATTCTCAGAAATGTTCACTTTTCCTGGGATTTCTTTTTCTCTCCTTTTTTCAGACAATCCAAAAACAAGTGATTGAGTTGAGGTACTTGCTGAGTGAACTCAGCCCAGTCAAGGCTGACTGGTGTCTGGTGGAACCATTGTTGGAAACAAAAAGGCATTTACAAGAGGAAAGTCCATCCGCTGTATTTGGATACCAGCTCGGGCTGCTCTTAGGTCAGGAGACTGCTCCTGATAGATAAGCCATTGTAAACACAGGCTAGAAAATCACTCATGTTCGCCTGTAGACAGACATGCATCACCCCAGGCTGCCCATGTTCCCTCCTCAGTGTCTTGTTTTCAGAGAGCCCTTGGAAATAAAACCATATGTTGCAAGCACCTGGAAAGCCCTGACTAGATCTCATTTCTCTGCACTGCCAAAAACACTCCATCTCCCTTGATTCTCAATCCTGGGGCCAGGTTTTGGTGACAAAACTGTGTACTGATTCAAACATTCTGGTTTTGTGTTTTTTTCTGGTGCACTTGGGTTGCCATTCCTGAACTTGTGTTGGCCTCTTCCAAGCTCATCTGCTGGAAGGAGGCAAGATGAGTGTTGGATGTTGCTAATGAAAAGAGCACTATAACTGGCAAAGAATTTTGGTAAGGCACCAGAGGAAAGATGGGATGACAAAATATGGGCAAAAGGGAAGTAGGGAAGTGAAAACAGCCCATAAAAGAAAAAGAGAGGCATGATTCACTGGGGTAAGTGGAGAAGAAAGCGTGTGTAATTGGCAATGAAAGGGGAATCTAGTGAAGCAGTGAAAAAGCCAGAGGTGTAGAGTTAATGCACAAGTGGTCACTTACAGCTAAAATGCAGCTTTTCAACTCAGGATGATTTGTTTTGCCCTTACACTGGAGCATTGCCAAAGTTTGATGCCAATTTTTATGAAGGCATATTTATGGGCTCCAAGCAGTAAAAGCTCACTACACTAGAAGCAATCAACACTTAGGGCATGACCTGACAGACCTGTATGATCCCTACATACAGTTCATCAAGCCTTTGGCATACACTATAGCCACTGTGCAGGGAGTCAGACTTTAGGAGGAAGCAGCAGCCTCGAGCATTAGCTGCGCAGTGTGAGGATAATCAGAAGCGCAGCCCCTGCTCCCTTCCCCACCAAAAACAAACACCATAGCTGGCTTTTCGTCATCTCAGGAAGATGAGATCCCTCTCTTTGTTAGCCTCTTTTTATGGTCCTCACGCATTGGCAGAGCAATGAAAAGTCACCCTCCTTGACTTTACACCATTGAATTTCAGCCCTCTAAAAGTTCCCATTTTAGTTATGAGAAGAGGAGAGGAGGGAAGAGGTCATCATTACTTTCCTCCTTTGCTTACCTGGCAACATATCTGTAGGTTTATTTTTCTAACCTGTGGTTTTGTTTGTCAGTCCAAGCATATCACATCAAACATAGGTTTTGGTCAGAACAGATCGAGAAGGGAAAATGATACTTTCTCAATATTTTTTAGGCCAGGAGAAATTAAACAATGGCTGTAATTTCAGTGGTATAGGCAGCAAGTGATGTGGGAAGAGGGATCAGAGGACAACAGGCAAAATTAATTATGTGCAACAAGACCAAGAGAGCAGAGGTTGCTAATAAGGAAATTTAGCAGTAGGAAAAAGCACTATTGCTTTTTCATAGATGGACTCTGCAAAAAGAATTATATAAAGTGGTAGTGTGCCTGAGTCTTGTCCGCTACTTGTCCATGTTTATCTTTTAACTGCTTCCTTGTCTGACAGGAGCCAAAACAGCTGATGTCCATAAGAACTCAAGACCTTCATGACATTTAATCAGCGCCTAAAATTAAAAGCCCAAGTTGGGCTCATGCTCTAAATCTATTCAGTGTACAAGAGACACCTTTCATATTCCCTCAGAGAGCCAGAGGTTGAAGATCCCTCTCTTGGTTTGGGCCTGTCTTTAATACTTACACCTCTGAAGTACAAATGGAGCAGGCTATAACCACACTGGTGGTTTTCAAGCTTCTGTAATCGGAGGTCCCCAAAACTTTCCAGCGAATGAATGGATCTCTATATAGAAAATATACACCCAACGGCACGTTGCAATCTGCAGAAAGAAGGTTGAAAACCATCACGCTTCATTCAGAGAATAACGGAAACTCTCTCCACACCAAAGCACGCTTTTGGGATGAGCACATTCAAATGCTGTGGTCAGGGTTATTGCTATTCCCAAGTATGATCTTTTTGCCAATCAACATCACTGACCCAGAACTCAGAAAGCAGGACCTTACTCTGGTTTTCATTCCAGACATGATCAAACCATCCTAGCTTACGGCCCCAGGGAGCTCATTTGGTGCCAAACTTCACCCTGTTATTAACCTCCACATAGAGCAGGCATATGATTTCTGCTTTTGCTCCTATCTCTTGTAGCTTCCACCAGCAGCTCTAACACCCTTTTCGGCCATTCTGTGATTCTGTGATTCATGAAAAGCACTCCCCTAAATCAAGGCTACTCGTAAGAGGTGAGGCTTTCAGCTGAGAGGGCCTTGGGTCCTGCCTGCACTGGCCAGCAGGCCCTCACATTGCACGCACCTGCAGTTTGTTAGTCTTGAGCACAGTTTCCAAACAAGAATCAAAAGCTGTTTCTGTCAGGCCAAGTGCAGGATATGAGAGCAAACATGAATCTCAGTCCGCCCAAAACTTAACAAGCAATTTTAAATTTACTGAATATCAAAAGGACGGAGGAAGAAGTTGCTAAGTGTTTTTTCTACCCAAAGACATGGTTCACAGACATTTTGATAGCGAAACTCTCCTTTTTCCTTTTCAATCAACTAAATGTAAGTCTCTTGCTCATCAGTGAACTATGCTGTGGAAGGCTGTTTTGCATTTGGTAATGAATTGCATACCATCTTTAGATAGAGATCTTTTGGACTCTCGCTTTTGGCATCTCTGAGGAAATATGCTCTCCACCTGCTGCTCTGTCCCATGCAAGCACCATCCCATGGTGTGCTTCACTGTCACGGGCAGACCCTGCCACCTAGTGCATCCAGATGTGTACTGGCCTCACTGGACACCCAAAACAGCTGCCTGGGCACCTCCTTCCTATCTGAGACAAACTGATTTCCCCATAAAGCCCTTTCTTACTGTCACTGAAGCAGCAGCTTTCCTAAGAGATGCAACTGTGCAGATATTCTCCCAGAACCTGCATCTGTCCTCAAAAAAAAAAAAAAAAAAAAAACCAACATTTTGATTTCCATATCCATTTGGCAAATGACATATCTATATTTTTCTGCTAGTAATAAACCAGGTAAGGAGCCACAGATCATCAGTATTTGATCTCCTATACTTTTTCTTTTTTGGATATGTCCCTTTACTCTGGTTTGTTCAGCATTCAATTAGTAATGCTACTATCTAGTTTTAGGGTCTCTTCTCATCCTTTTGTGTTTGCTCTGTGTCATGAAAGGCACAGTCCTTCCAGAAGTCTGCAATGCACTAACTTCACTTCCAGCCATAGGTAAAGCAGCACAGCTTGTAAAACAGAAGAAAGTACGCAGTAAGTGGTTGTATTAGAAGATGTCTGCAAATAAAATTGGGCTTAAGTGCCTGTGTGTGGCCTGATGCCCCTCCACAACACTGGGTTACTGCTTGTAGCTCCAGCTTTTGGAGAACTAGGTCTGTGACATGAAAGGAATACCAAATTGGACACAGAAGATACGATATCTGAAAAATTCTGTTCATCAAAGTAAAATTATCCTTTCTTTTTATTAGAAAGGATATTTTTATAAATCTTTGGGCCAGGTTTGAAAGTTTTAATCTTTTCACATTTCCCTTCTCACAGAGCCAACGATCCTGTTGCCTGACAAGACAACAATCATCTTTTTGCATGCTAAGCTGAACAAATATCCTCTTTCCTCACCTCTCATCTCTGAGAGGAAAGTATTCATTTTCCTCCACAGTAGCAATATGATATACTGCTTCAATCCTTCATTAACTACCTAATCCAGTTCTTGTCAGCTTTTTCTCTTCTCTGCTGCCCTGTGTTTCTTACAGAATCACAGAATTGTAGGGGTTTGAAGGGACCTCTAGGGATCATTGAATCCAACCCCCCTACAAAGCAGGCCCCCTGCAGCAGGCTGCAAAGGTAGATATCCAGGCGGGTCTTGAATATCTCCAGAGGAGGAGAATCCGCAAAAGTCCACTTTGCTATACATTTTTCAAACAGTCAACCAGCCTTACCAAAACCACCCTATTTCACTTTCTCCCACACTTCTGAATAGATCCAGTCTAGTGAAGTGGCATACATTTTTCACAACACTCACCAAAACAGCTTACCAAGAGCCTCTGTAGGCTCTCCATCACTTGCACAGCTTTTGTTTAAGATCACAGCTAACTCATGGCAGCAGGTGAGCAGGGCTGAGTCCCAAGCAATGGGAAGGAGGATGCACAGGCTGTCTTTTTGTGCAGTGACAGAAAAGAGGGGGCCCTTAGCCAGGGCAATGCCCTCACCCTGACTTACAGGAGGAAGTGGGACAGTGGTCAGGACAAGAATTGACTCATGACCCATCTTGATGCTGCAGCAGCAGAAGCAGAAAGCATCATACCCCAGGTCTCCCTTCTAGCCACCACCTACAGCCCCCTTCCCACCCTTTTGCTTTTAATTACCTGAAGCGTGGTAGAAGAAATAGGAACTGAATAAAGAAGTTCATTCCTCTCCCAGGCAGTCAGCTGCTCAAAGACAACCAAAGGGGGAGAGCTGTAAGGAAAGTACAGATGGGAATTAGTCAGATGAGGTGAAGTGGGAAGCAAAGGACAGCCAAAGGACAGCCCTCTCAAACTTCCTGTGTCTTTCAAGTCCCTCCTGCCCCCCAAAGAGAGCTTTTGAAAACCATCCTCTCTCTGGAAACCAGAGCCTTCCCTCTCCTCCTTTCCACCTGAAAAGTTCCTACCTGAAACATCCCGGCCCTGTGGCCTCCTACTGAATCGTACATCCACCACAAAATAATCTTGCCTCCATATCTTCTCTGCAGTCCTCTGTTGTTTTCCCTAAGTCTGTTTCATACTTGCCATCCCCAAAACCTCAGTTATCTCACACTTGCCTACTGGAGTCTTCCTAACCAGCCCCAGCATCTGCACCCCCATCCCTCAAAATCCCCTGGCCCCTTCCAGCCCTCCTCTTCTCACAACCCACTCTGCTGCTGCCCTGAAATTAAATTTTGCTTCCGTTGCCAAAGGCCTTCAGCCATCTCTGATCTTAGTGGAAAACTTTCTTCAAGTACTCTTTCTCCCAGCTGCAGGAAATCCTGCGGGGGCTATTCAGTGACCTCTGTAATGAAATAGGTCAGATTAGATAACCACAATAAGCTTTCCTGGCCCTAAAGGCCTCTTGCAAAACAAATTGCATGATCTAGCCCATGTAAGAACATGGATTAATAAGGACTTTCAGGAAGGGCAAATCCCATGTTTCAGAACCTCTGGAACTGCAGATGCCAGCAGCACAGTCTAATGCAGTCTGCAGATCTAAACCTATAGATCTAAAGAGGGAGCAAAGCAAGCACTGGGTCAAAAGAAGAATCTATGTAGCCCTGATAACACCACCATTACACCCAAATCGTTTGTTTTGTATTATTAGACAAGTTGCACAGACATCCCGTATTCCCCAGTTTGAACTAGCAAAATGCCAATGGACAAGGGAAAAAAAAAAAAAAAAAAAAAAACACATAAGTTTATTTTTGTAGGAATAATGCGATGACACATTTTCAGCAATATATACTATATTGTCAAGCCCTGATTAGACAAGCCAAATATTTTTGTGTAATTTCTGCAATAAAATATGAAAGCAGCAACATTCAGACAGAGAGGCTGGCTTTTGTTAAACTAGGGCTCCAAGAATAACAGCTTGTGAATTACCAACACCATTGTTTGGAAGAAGAAAGTTGCTTGATATTAACAAATTCATTAAGCCAAAACTGACATGCCTTCTAAAGCAGCCATTAGCAGTCTCAATCTGGACAAACTTGCATCCCAAACATACCTAACAACACCAATCTTGAGTCCTGTGTCAAGTCCTCTGACAGAGTAACCTACAGCTGCTGGGGCACTGATACGTCTTCCAGCAGATGTTAATGATGATTTATGACTCACATTTCTTCCATGTACTATGGCACTCACACAGCTCATTTGTGCTACATGCTTGCAAGAGTCATTTCATCCATCCATAATACCAGTGAAATGCAACTGCCTTGAAAGAGAGGGCAAGTGAGTGTTGGAGCTGCTACAGTAGCAGCATGCAGGTGTCTAGAACAGGGTATGAGGAAGGCTTTCATCCACTAAAGCTGCCCTTGCCAGAGAGACTTTAGCCTCTCTGTAATTTATTCCCTGATCAGCCATCTGAAGCTATCAGCCTGGTGGGCACTTGACCCATAGAACACGTAGGCATTGCCTTTCTCAGATGAGGAGTGCACGCAGAGGCAGAAGACAAGCCCAGATCTGTGTTCTGTCCAGGGCCTCAGCACACGGCAAACCTTTTGTCTTTCTCCAGTAGAAGCTGCCAAGAGGATTTAGGAAGATGAATAGTAATTTGCCCAAGAGAAATTTGGCAACGATGCCAGCATGAGCGTTCCAACCCTCTGATAAACTTCATATGATGTTACAGCTTTAGGTACATGGTATCAGCGCCTGACTACACAAATGCAAGTTTTATTTATTTATTTGTAGCTTAGACTGTTACTTTCCACCAAAATACAGTTTCTCCTTCTCCAAAGCATCCTGTATCTTTGAGAAATCCGATCCCAGATAACACAAGAAAAAATGGTTTTCAGAGAATAAAGGCAAAATGGAGCCAAACGTAGGAATCTATTTTAAGCACCTACACTACTGAACATTCAATTTACTTATTTTCCGTACTTCAGCCTTCCACTTCAGCTGAAGCTCCCATCAGTACAGAACGCTTCCAGAATGTCCTTGTTGTGTAAGGAAGTCATGTTAAACAGACAGATTTGGCTCTGGCAGGTAACAAACTTGACTGAACATGAAAATATGACACACAGCTATGCTGAAAATGCTCTTCTGATTCCTTAAAAAATTGTAGGACCATTGACAGATACAAAGTCGTTAAGAGATCAGGGCTTCTACAAGTGCATCACATGGATGCAAACTACTTCATGTTCATATTAGTCCTGATTTAGCCAAGTTCACCAAGGAATCTTTCTTCAAGCTCATAGCTGTGGATAAATCTGTTTTAGACAAGGATCGTGTTAATGATCACCTTGTTACGTGCCCACACACCTTTCTTTTCACTTGAAACCCATCCCATTGCAAAAGAGATCCCATGAGTATTGTAGAGATATGTGACTCCTGTCACAGATAACCAATGCCCTACAACACCATTTAAGGAGTACTGTCATCTGGAAAATGTTTCTTCTCCGCAGTAGTTTATATCTTATATAGAAGAAGAATGTCAAGTTTGGAGGGATGGAGACTTTTAAGTAAGAAGAAACTCAAGGTTCGCTTTAATCCCTAGGTCCCTGGAAAACTCAGCTGCCAAATATCTGTCCTACTCAACAAAGAAAGCCAAGGAAGCGTTACTCCTACATGTCACTGTCTTTTACCAGTCAAACAGTGCTAAGCTTTAGCTGGATTAAAGCAAAACTGAGCAAACCTCCAGAGACATTATCAAACAAACCCTTAGACAGCATGGAGACTACCATGGCAGAATCAGATAAGAAGGATGGATCAGTATACTATGTTTTTTACGTAACCAAAGAGTAGTATGAAGTAGCAGCAAATCATCTCTGTTATTCCTCCACCCTCCACTGGGAATGCATGTCCTGATGAGTCCAAATCCACTACTTGTGCAGATCTTTCAATCAGCCAGCAGAAAACCTGCTTCCTTCTTGCTCTCTCGCCAGCGACATAACCTGACACCACGCACCCATTCCCTCAACATCCAGCAATAATAGCAGTAGTTAAAAACAGGAACAGGACACAGTCCTATTAAGCCTGGCCTACTGCAATACCACTTGACAACCTACGTGGTGTGCCTGTGCCTTTGACCTAAATGCAGATCCCAGTGGCCTCAAAAAATCGGGGCTGTATTTACCACTTTGGCTGTCACTGTCAGAAGAGAGACATGAGACCAAAGGCCAAGTTGCAGCAGCCATCATTAACAATCCAGAACATTTTTTAAAGAAATGTTCTGTTGTGTTTGAGAACAGAAAGAAGAGTAGATAACAACCCACAGCCCCTTACGCTAAATAACTTTCTACCGGCAAGCACAGGAAAATATTGGTATAGAAGGAAGCTCATGGAACCACTGCCTCTTTATTGAAATTGCTCTGTATATTAATTAAAACTTTTAGCACACAGGATGCTTCCTCTAGCATAAACTTCACCAAAAAAACACCAGCAGTTGCACCAGACAACAAATAAGCAAATTAATTGCTTAAGAGGGAAGTGTGTTATGAAAGGGCTAAAGATGATGCTCTAGAACTTCTCAAGCATATATGAGCTGAAACAGCCCCCCAAAATCCTAGCATTTGGAAATGTTACAGAGTTCTTGCTTTGCCTGTGTCTCCCACTGAACTGAATCTCTCCATTTACTCACTCTGCATTCAGTTCCACGTGTGGCTGCTGAGTTCTGGCACCCCGTCCAAGTCTCTCCATCCTGGGAATACCGACCCCATTGGTTCTGGAATCAGAATGACCACACGGCACTTATAACATTTCCAGACAGACATAAATACACAGATTAGTCTTTTCTGCATTTTTCCTCATAAAAACAACAGCAGCTTCGAAGCACATTGGCACAAGCACTGAGATTAAGTATTGCAACCTGCTATTGTTGGCAGGGTTGCACTGGCTTCTTCTGCTTTCCCCACCTCCTTGTAATCCTCTCTCTTCTTGGAGAGTAGTTAAATGCTATGTCCATTCATGTCACCACGGAGTAGTCTTGGCAGATGCATGCCCCAAGGCTGGGATGTTTTTAC
>PPHD01021948.1:0-13049 GCA_002909625.1 Bambusicola thoracicus | reverse complement strand
TGCAATCTATCAGTGGGCTTTTCAGTAACCAAAAGTTGCAAGTAATGTATCAGTTGAATTTAGCACTGTGAATAACTGCGCCAGCCCTACTCATAGCTTCAGGTTATGCAAGTGGTGGTGTTTGTCTGGACACCATCTGAGGATAAATGTTATTTAACTATCCAGAGAAATGCTTTTTGATCTGGTAGCATCTAATCTTGAAATAGAAAAAAAAAAAATTGGTAATGTTCTCCTCTGTGCTTGGTGGTGACACTTGAAATTTGATCTGGACAATTAAAGACAGCTTATGGACAATGAACTGGTTTACTAAAGCTTAAAGAAAGTAGAGAGAGACATGTACAAAACCAATGGGCACAGCTAGCAGGGTTAAAATATTCCTAAGAAAACAATACACAACTCTTAAACTCCATAATGTACTTAACACAAGTATACAGCTAAATGGTTAAAGAGATTTTGATTTTACCCTCTTATCTGCAGAATCTAAATGCAAATGAACAAAATCCTGCTGATCAAATGCTGCTGAATAATGGCAGGTAGTGTGGAGCTGCTGGTTGTTTTACTGCACCTAAAGCTGTGTGAGACCCCTCACAGCACAGTCCAGTGGAAGCATGCAAGGAGCTCACTAGCACTGTAGGTTGTATTAATAAGTTGGTATGGTTATTCAGCAGCATCCATCCACCAGATGATTCAACTGCTGTTTTGGGGCATAATTTGTGTATATATATTAAAATAAGAATGCTGTTGTTGACTCATTCCCTGGGACGTGACAGAGTGATGGCTTTTAAAGAGCACTTTGGTGCCTGGCAAACCTGTTCTGTGCACAGTTAGGGGTGGTGTCTCTAAGGAAGAGCTTTGTCTGCAGGCAGGCCTGGGGGATTAGGCCCTATTTTGTATGGGTGTACAAAATTACAAGCTCGAATTCAGGGCTGGCCATGTTCCTCAGGAGTGAATTACACCTTTCATTCCAAACCAGTGCCAATGAATCCTTCGAATGTGAATTGCCAAGAGGTAGCATAATGGCAAAACTGACACATACTTGATAGCTGTAACCTTATTTACATTGACAGAACTCATCACATTAGAACAGACTATTCCTAACATGTTAATTGAACTACTAATTGTCATCAGCCACTAATGCTATAGGTTTTATATAGCTTCGGTCAACCGGTACGTTATTCAGCAGAAGCTAGAGGGGAAAAAAAAAAAGCTGTTACTTAAAACATTGGTAAAGAAGCGGGACGAATAAAATTAAGCTGACCTTTTGATAGATGTCTGTTTATTGATTTAAATTCACCATTTTGTGAACAATGTCGAAGAGGTCTGTTAGAATAGAAGCATGTATAATAACACGAGCCGAACAATTCTTATTTCTTTGTGTCATTACAGAGAGATTGAAGTAAGCTTCACCTAAGTGTAGCGATGCAAAAAAAATAATAGTACCCAGCCTGGATGTGCAAAAGCAGAGGAAAACAAGAGCTTCATTTAAAGTGCCTTCTAGGTAGCTGACATGACGCATCTAGTCAGACGTAAATAATGACAGACGGAAACTATCATGAGGTCTGTGAAGCATCAACATGCTGCCATCATTTTCTTTCTAACCTTGCCTTGCCAGCAGCTCTCAGACTTACAGGCTGAGAGATCATTTAAAAAGCAAATCCTAATGATGCTGCCCACCGTAACAACAGGCAGTGAGATTGGCACCAATTTAGCCCGGTTTGGGAGCAGGGCTGGCAGCCTCGCTGCTCCAGCACCCATGCCGGGCGCTGTCCTCCTGTTCCAGCTCTGTGCACCCTGGGGAAGGGCTGCAGTTCTACGGGCACAGCAGAGCTGCTTCCCCTGCAGCCCCCTGGCTCCTTTTATTGCATTGGTTCATTTGGGTGCAGGGTGCCTGGGATGTGCTTTTCTCTGATGCATTCTTTCCTCTGTGTGTGTAGGAAAAAAAACCAGAGGGAGTAATGTACCACTGTCCCCATAGCTTCAGCTGAGTGGTACTGTGGTTGGGATAAACACATCTGTGTGTGGCTGCCATAACGTAGAGTGGCAGAGTGGTTTTGCAGATGCAACTTGAGGAAAAAGAGCGGCACACAAAAACCTCACCCCAGTTATCTGTCTTGTCTGGCTTGATAGACTCTATTCGTCGACACCGCCAACAGTAATACAGTGGCATGTTTCATTTAAGCTGGTGACTTCATTGCAAACCACTGGGAAACAAAGCTGATGCGCAATAACATAATGGCATGATTACTTTGCAAATCAGCATGTGGCTTTGCTTGGGTGCTAGCGGGGCACAAGGGCTCGGAGAGAGACAGATGACAACGTGGGGGAAAAAGCGAGTAGCTCAGGCTGCTTGTTTCTGATTGTAAACATTGTTTTCCTATACAACAATGGATCTCATCCTGTTGGGTAAGGCTGACCTCAGGCTGCATAACTGTATTTCCATTGTTCGTATGTAAATTAAAACACGACCAAAATTCCTCCCTGGCCCTCCCCATCTGAAGGCTATTTACGCTTCACGGATCTTTCCAGTACTTTAAGCACAACTAAGCAGCTAGCTCAGGTAAAGGAGACGCTGCCTTTTCAAGGAGGCATTTTAAAAGATTTCCCCACACTCACTTCTGAATGCTCCAAATACTAATGCGGAATTCGTGACTCTCAAAGTAAATAGATGGCACTTAATTATGCTGGTGATGGCAGGTACTGTATAGGTTGATTTCCCAAGGCGTAAGTGAAAAATGTACTATTTGGTCTTAAATTTAGTCTTAATAAATAGCTAATTTAGGATCTTGTTCTATATGCAAGGATATAATCACAAGGCATTCATTTTTAAGAGGTTTCATTTATTCTTGTGAGCTTAATTATTGCAAGGAAACTGTGAGCAATTTGTTTTTTTACCAGTGTCTGATTTCTGAGAATGGTTATTAAATATTAAATGGATGCATAATTCAGGCAATTAAGAAAGTAATCACACAAAGTAATGTAATGGAAGTTAATTATTACTGCATAAGCAAATAGTTCATTAATGCTAGTAGTTGCTATGGCTGCATTCTTAATACATGCAGAACTGAAGCATGAATCCTCTGTGTATTCAGAGGTACTACGAGTACGGTGCTGCAGAAAGAGTGCTCCTAATGAATGGCGCAGGCAAATAAGGTCATATTGACCTCTGACTTGTCTGAATGCTGTAGGATCATCATTACTTAAGAGAGTTTTATCAAAACCATGGCTGCTTCAGACGCTTATAATCTCTCCTGTTTGTAATACGGAGCGTGGCTTAATTCAAGGAAGAAGGTGGGGAATTCAGCTTGTTTTAAAGAAGAAGAATAAAAAGATCTCCAGTCCTGTTTCCCCTGTTAAAATCCTACCCAGTGGTGCTCCTCTTGTTAAAAGGCTATAAAATCATTATATGTAACTTAAAAGGATTGTACAATTTTTCAGTACAAAAGCATAATAGCTGACAACCACCTTGTTAGATTTTGTTCTTCAACTAGAGCAAAATCTGACATTTCCTTGCTAATGTTATTTCCCTAAAGCATAGCACTTCATAAAGACTATTTTAAGTCGAGAGACACTGATGCAGCTATATTCCACCCAGTGGGCTGCGATGTAGTGATATTAACCTTACAGCCATGCCGTTCAGCTGGGGATGGAAGGATGTGACTGAAGGATGGAAGGTGCTAAAACATTAACGAGGGTCTTGTTGCAACCTCAGAAGTTGTGAAAGCAGAGCCATTGTGGGGCCTTCTTTTTGCAGCTTTGGAGATGGGTGGAATGCCACTTGTCCATTTTTACTAATAAAGTATTATTGCAATAGGGAAAGAGCAGGACAGAGTTGTGCTCATGATAGCAGCAATTACTGTGCTGGGCAATGGTTGCAGAGTACTGCAGTTATCTGCATGCCCACCTCTGCTAGCCGCTGGTTCTTGCTTATCCTAGCCCAAAATACACCCATGCTGGGTGAAGGGGGTGGATTTACTTGCTAGCTTAGCACTAGTGGTAAGGAAAAGTGGGATTGGATGAGTTAGTGTGGTCTGCTCTGAGCTGTCTGGGATGCTGTAGTCCCAGATGTCTGTTTGGCAGGTGAGGACACTAAGGTTCACGGCTCTTAATCATGTAGTCCTCATCTCAGAACACCTCACAGGAGGACCGTAAAGAGAGGAGCTTACTGATTTTTCTAGGGACATCTTCAGATGGCAGCTATATAGTTCCCTATGTATATAGCACTTGATTGAGGCAGGGAATCTAAGGAGAGCAGGGAAAGCATTTTGGTGGCTGCTCAGCACTGCATGCTGTGGTCCTTCCAAGGAGCTGGGTCAATGTGCTGGAGTAGTGATATGATAAATCTGGAAATAAAGTGCTATAAGCCCCTGTGACTGGCTAGGGGAGAAAAACACTACCCCTTAGGATTTGAAAATGCACTTTTGTGCACACTTGTTCAGTGACACTTCTTAATTTATTTTTAGGGCCACTCATTCTGTGAAAGTGTCCATTATTTTGAAACTCTAAATGCTATTTCAGAATGAAAACAAATGTTGAAGTATAGGAAATTCCCATGGGACAGAAACTTTTTTTTTTACCAGCTCTAATAACCGACAACGCAACAGCATGAGCAGTCAATCAAACAGGAACTGAGCCAGCACAACCCCAGGAAAGTTCCTTTCATCCCTTCTTTATTTGAGAAGCAAACCCTTAGTTTTTTTGCAAGACCTATTAAACGTCCAGCTTTTGCAGAACGTCTGGGAAGGCTTGAGAGTTAGCTGCACAGGGCTGAGTGTGAGGGAACAAGTCCCAGACTCCCGCAGCCCCACAAACAACACCTTGCTGGGGCCATCTGAAGCTCTCCCTCTCCGTGCAGCAGCAGGGTCCCTCTGTGAGCTGCCAGCAGTGTGTATGGCTCCGAGCCAGCCCTCTGAACTCAGTCTCACGGCATCACCCGCACCTATTCTGGAGCCCTGCTGTCACATATTCAACAAAAAGGCCATCCTGGTGCATAGACTGCTGGCTGGGGCACGTTTGTACCCTACTCATTTCAAGGTGAGGCCCCGAGTGGTACTACCACCCAGCGGAAAAAGAGAGCAGAGGTGGCTTTTTTGATTAAGCAGTTATCCAAAGTAGTGCCTCAGTCAGTAATAAGTGTTCCTTCCAGCAAGCACTGAACGTGCCTCTGGGCACTACGTTGCTGCTCCCTTTTGGGGAGAGTTCTCGATCTAGTTCATGCCTTTCTGGGTGGCTGTCTCAGGAGCTGTGATCATTTTATTGCCTTTGTTTTAATTGTCATGTGCACTGCTTATCCATCCTTTGGACACATGAATGTATGATCAGTATACTCAGATGCTGTGTACACAGGGATATGCACAAACTGCTCCTAGTTCAGATTCTATTCTTAATCCCAATGATACCACAAAGAAAGCAGATTTCAGGAAATGAACGCGTGAAGGGCAAAGATCTGACTAAAACTGTGTTCCTCTGAAACGAGAGGATTCAATATACCTTTAAAACAATTTGCTCTGAATATAAAGTTTACTAACATAATCTTCTCAATGTTATGCGCTTAATGGTCTATATTTTTCTAATCCAGCAGTTGCAACTTATTCCAGACACAAATTTTAAGTCTCATTTGTATTGCAGAAATATCCCTCAAAGCCTTCCTTTAACAGCAGTGACACTAACTTGGTTTTTTTAAATGAAACTACTGGTCTTTTTTGTGAAGCGAGGCCAGCAGTAGAGTTGCTAGAGCTGATGTTTATTGTAAACCACATTGTAGTCCTTACAAGTTCTGGTTTCATACGGATAACTGGTGGATGCTTTTTTCTCATTTTATGTGGCAAAAATTATGGATTCCCAAATGCAAAAGAAGTTCTTGAACTTTATGTTCAAAAAAACAAATGAAAACTTTGGTCTTCAGTTCTTTAAGATAGAGCTATAAAATTACCTCATTTTACGTTTTTAAGAACTTTAATTCCCACTGTAGAAATATGCTTTGGTCTCTCTGAGACAAAATTCTAACTGACAGTTGCATGATAGAGAAGGCAGAAGCGTTTGGGAAGGAGGGGAAAATGCCTAAATCGTGGCAAAAACTCAGCACTTCAATGCCTGAGATTTTTTGATAGTGTACCAATTGGCAGGAAGAATTCATCATCACACCTACCTGGTGACATATATCTTTTTCCAAGCATTCTTGCAAACAGCATGTGAGAAATGGAGTATTTAAACTAAGCAGCACACGGTGTGGATTTTTTTTAATGATACACTGATGAGGCTCATTGAGCACTTTTTAACTTTCAGTTGAGGGTAATCAGATCATAAGTATAGAAATAGTTGAGATGAGTACACCTACCTTACCACTGACAGCACTGACTAGCACTGAACAAAAATTATGTAAACTAAAAGAAGAAAGAGGCAGAAAAACTGATTGAAGAAAATGAGGGGGTGGTTTCATTGTTAGTGGAGTTGTAGTGAGGTGGCTTGCTGATGAACTTATCTAACCAGGAATGCATATCTCCTCCTCCTGTTTATGTCAGCTACCTACTCATTTTTAATATTATGCACTTAAAAACCATAATAAATGAAGCTCTGTCACTTCTTCCTGGTTAAAACTAAGAATTTTTGCAATAGATTAATTAGGATGAACACTCTTTTAGTTTTTGTCAGCTTGTTGGCCTCAGAAGTGGTACTATTTAAACTGCTGGCTCTTCTGTTTTTAAAATGTCTTCACTAAGATAATGGACCAGCAACTGTGACTGGTCTTCTTGACACTTATGTGGCCTCTTAAAGCCACACTGGGCTCTGCATTTGCAAAATGCCTGTGTGTTCTTTGTCCCGTGTGTTCTTTAATCCCATCAAACTTGGCGTAGATTGGGGAACGGGGGGTCACAAACACGATTTCTTAGTTCTCAAGAACCTGTTGTAAATGGATGAGGAAGTATAAAAGTATTATCTGTGAGGACTGATCTACAGTAAAACTGAACTGGGTGATACAGTAGGAAAGGGAAGGCAAGGTGGTTTGAGCTGAGAGACAGTCTGGCAGAACCAAGATATGGTGAGGGGAAAATGCTACACTGGAGTCAGAATTTCTGAAGTAAATTTCCCTTTTTATCAGTAAAGCCAATTACCCTATGAATCAAAAGTCTGGGATGACTTTTAAAATGGTATGGGAAGAACTTCAGAAGATAGAGTTGAGCATTTAAGAGAAGATGGTACTTGTGAAAAGTGCCAAACAACATCAAGGTATGCAGAATCTTCACAGCAGATGGTTCAGGCATTTTTTCATGACTAGCTCTAACAAGTTACCATGCAGCGGCTTATTTGGGGTGATTCTTCTTTATTTCCTGAATAGTTCTGTTGATTTAACTCAGTATAGTCATACAATAAACATTTCAATAACCAGGTCAACATGCAGTATTCATAAATTCTTGTGGAGCAGCTCCACATCCATCATGCAGTATAGTAAAGGTTGAACACCAGGCTTATCCTATTTTTCATTTTCCTTAAGCGTATGCACATACTTTTTCAAATCATACCACACTGTTATTTATAGATTCTGGGAGGCTGTCATGAAATGTGAATAAGAAAGGTGTACGTATAATTGTATGGAGTCTGATAACAAGGAGAGGTTGAAGATTTAAGTATATTCTTCAAGTTTTGGATTTAGAAAGTATTTTCTTTTCTCTCTTTGGTCTTTGGCATGCAAATGTAAAAGTAACAAATGACCAGTTGTGGACTGTCTGTATAGGTACTGTGATGTTTTCTATTATCTGTTGTCAGTGTGCCTGATTACACTGTATTTAATCTCATTGTGATAGATACTATAAACAAATGAGGGGAATCCAGAAGACCTTCCACCTAAGTCTTAACAGAGAATATCATTAACTTCAAATGGGCTTGGAGTGGAAGGTTTGCACAGAAGCTGAAAAAATATGTACCTGTGATGTTTCATCATCAACTGCTTATTTTGTAAAAGGGTTTTATTTTAGTAGTCCTTCATCAGAGTATAATATCAGGCTGCTTTGGTGGATTTTTCCTCTACCTGTTCCATTTTTTTTTTTATTTGATATAATGATGGGCAGAAAACTTGTTTGTTGGTGTCAGTCTCTTCTTTACTTTTCCTTGTTTTATTCGAACATCTTAACCAGGTCAGTCAACCGCTTGCTTTCTTGTACTATCATCTCTACTCCCTCCACCCAGGTTGTCCTGCTCTTGGGAAAATCTGGCGGCTCTCTGGGAGGAGATGGGCCTTGGTCAGGGAGCATACAGGCTGATCTTATTGGTTATGAATGTCCTGAACATTAGTCAGCTCCCAGTTCACTGGGAATGGTGCTACTGGAACACAGCCTTCCCCTTGAATTGGTTGCTGCAGGAGCCTGAACACCACGTGGCCTCGATGCTACCATGGAGTATCTCTGTCTTAACGTAACATTTCATCTAGTCAATGGAATTACAACAGGGACTTTAAGGGAGCAGAAAAGTGAAACTGCACAGAAGTGCAAACAAAAGGTGTTGGAGGAAAGAGCTGAAGGCAAGTGAGGTCAAACTGTTCAATGTGAGTGAGGTTTGTGTAGGTTTGTGCTGGGGTTTTAGTGGTGTGTTTGTATTTACGTAGTGAAAAGAAATCTGTGGCTGTAGAAATTTAGATAATGTTAAGCTTATAAAGCTAATTTAGATCTGAGGTTAAGCTCGTACTTCAAAATTGGCTAATGGGATAATAGGAGTAGATTTATGCTGAATAGTTATCAGATCAGTTTTAATATCTTTGTTCCAAATACAATCTGAAATGCCTTGATAGTGTTCCGAGGAAAAATCAAGGAATGATCAAAATAATTTAGATGATATTGCTTGCTGCCTATATCATACAGTGAGCTGTATAATAAATACAGAGCATAAAGGTAGTTCCAACATGGAAAAGCTTAGTCTGAAGAAAAGTATGGAATGTAGGCTACTGGGAGAAAAACTCCTCTTGCACCATGTGAGTGCACAACCCCTCCGGTGAAGTGAATCCTAGTATTTTGCTCTGAGCCTTGGTGGAGTACCATCTGAGTTGAACCTATGTAATGGGGCATGATTTGTAACCGTAACCTAATGCTGTCCTGCCAAGGCAGTACATTAATGTCATAGTTCACTCTCATACTAGTATGTGGTGTTGTGCATTGTTTCCCTGAAGTAAACTGAGAGGCAGAACTTCTTGAAAATAACTTCTGGACACTTACTTGTATGTACAAGAGAGTTAGCAGAGATGGTTTTCCTGTTGTGAAGAGTTTCCACTAACATTTCATAGAAACTGTTTTCTAGATCCAGAAGTCATTAGTGAACACCTAATAGTTCATCTCAGTGTTTGCCTCTGAACAGAGACACTGATGGGTTGCCAAGGCTTGTTTAGCAAAAGGCTCCCAGAGAAATTCTCAGGAGTGTGAGATCTGTGCACACTGACTCCTTCCCTTTGTCTTGGTAAAAATATAAAAACCATTTCAATTCTTTCAGTGTTAGGAAGTGTCTTCCAGTGTTCCCTGCTTCAGCTTGTTGAGATCACATCATAAATGAGTTCATGCTTTCCAGGGCATTCCAATTAATTTAAAATATCATTTGTGAAAATAACTGATATGTGTAGACACACCTGTGGTTATTTTGTCCATGTATTTATGTCCCGTCCAAGGCCTTCAATAATACTGGTACTTTCTCATTGACAGAGCATCCTACCTAATCTATAGTGTTGTGCTCTAGTATTCTCACTGAACAGAAGAGTGAAAGGACACTTTTCCTCTTAGAGCAGTAAGTCTTAGTGCTTGCAATTCTGAAGTGCTGCCAGCGTCCTTGGCCACCTTGGTCTCAATCCTGAGCTCAATGAAATCAAAGGAAGATGACTCCTGTTGGCTTTGGAGCACCTCGGGTGACGCCCATTGTGAAGTTCTTGCCAAGAACCTCATGCTGTTCCAACAGTGTTTGCTGTGATCAGCTCCAGTATGTAAATTAATTCAAAAACTCCATAACCAGCATGAAATCTGTTGTATGTTGCAATTGCTACTTAGGGATAATTATAGATCCCTGCAAAGACAGTAAGTGTGAAAGTCTCTGCAGATGCTGTCTGGGACATTCCTGGGCTGGAGAGAAGCTTGGCGCCATTTTTATAGTTATGCCTGTTAAGATTTAATAGATGGAAAGTTTCATTAGTGAACTGTGTTGCAATTAACTTGAAGGAGGTTCCAGCCTACTGTATGCAGTCCTTCCTCAGAGAAAGCTGTTTACATTTCCTTTTGGTAATAATTTATTGGCTTTTCAGCACTTGAATGTTAATGAATAGCAAAGACAACAATTTAACAAAAAACCAACAGCAACACATAGCATGATTTTCTAATTATTCTAAGAGAGGAATACGTCAGATATGTAACTTTTTCTTTGTCAGTGAGCGCACCAGTTACTGAAAGACAAGACTGAGCTGATCCAAGGGGAAGAGTAACACAGAAATGCAAATTTAAGGGAATAGTTTCCTCCTCAGTAATATCTGTAATAGGGATTAATGGGGTAATAACTTGGGTTTTGTTTGTCTCTTGACCAGTCCCCCCTGAGGCCAGATCCTGCTTGTTTCATACAGTATTTCCATGGCAAAATAGATTGGGGTTTAGATAGTCTCAGTATTGTGGCTGATTTGCACAGGTGAGAAAGCAGGCACACAATTCCTACTAACTTCAGAGTTCCTGCAGACTTAGTGCAGGGCAACTCCCCATACTTCTCAAAGTGGAATAAGTGAAGTGAAATAGCCATTAACTTTTTCTCAATTTTGGATCTTCCCACTTCATTTAATAAATGTGATCTTAATGATCAACATGACAATTGGAGTCAGATGAAATAGTGTGAGGAAAGCAGCAGGCTTGGGTCAGTGTTAACAGGGCAAAGGACGTTTTCCTGAGCATTGCCCATGCTCTGGTGACAGATCTAGAGCTGCTCTGAAGGGAGAGTGAAGGTGGTGATCATACTGTAGCGGGTTTAGAGGTGTTTGAGGTTGCCCGAGTGGGGTCTGCTGGGGCTGCGGTGGTGTGGCTGCGCCTCAATGGGACAGCAGTGCATTAACTCACAGCATGGGACAGACTTCGAGAATCCTTGTCTCACCCTTCTTCCAAATTATTCTTTGCGTTTGAGTATTGCAGTCCTCAAAATAATGCTTTCAAATGGCATAAAAGGAACGTCATGTAACCTTTATTGGTTTGTCACTACAGCAGAGACTTCCCCAGCCCTCTTTGATTTAGAGACGTAACTTGTGGTTAAAAGCTTTAGGCAAGGCCACACATGTGCAAACGGGGACTGGTGATTTGGATAATTAGTAGGAAAGGCAGAGCCCTGTCTCTTTGCAAGAAAGTTACCAACGATATGCAATTAAAAATGAACTGTAAAAGGTAAAATCATGCACTTGTATGCAATGCAGTAGACCAGGTTGAGCAAAGAGACAAAACTACAAGGGGAAAAAAAAAGCTTAAGCGTCCTAATTTTGAGTGTTTTCAGGGAAAGCATTTCTAAGGATAAAATGGGAAAGGCTTCTCTGCAAACAGGAGCAGCTCCCAATGCATAATGGGTGTCCTGATGCTCATAGGCTCTGCATTCCTGGTGTATTTATAAGGTGTTTGAGGTGTGTGAATGGCATACACAGACAAAAAATAAAAGTAGAATTAACCATAGAAGAATGATTTGCATGAATATTTTCTTACAAGTTTTTTTTTCTACTTCTCTTTCTTACTGACTTCTGAAGTGGTGGCCTTGCCACCAGTGCTCTTTGCATTGTAGGGGCTTCAGTTTGGCCACAGAATTATTTATGTTTCAAAAAATATGGGCTACGTTCCATTTTCTGCTTATCTACTCCTCCTCATTTGTCTTGTGAAACTAAATTTCTGAACCGGTTCCTTTTTCTTGGCAATAGTCCAGGATTCTTGTTACTGGGACACATGGTCTACATGTCTGCTTATTCAGTTGTTGAAAATCATTTGAATTCATGGGTTTTTTTAAAAAATATGCTTTCTCATATAAAAGCATGAGAAAAATCTAGATTTCTTGGTTGCAGCTATTTTTAGAATTGATTGTTACTCATAAAATCTTCCAAAAATATTCATTAAAAAAAAAATTCATTATTTACCTTCACTATTATTGTGCTTCTGGTTCTAAACTGGAAATTGCTATTGGCGCACACAAAAATAACGTGACTGAAGATGCAGAAGAGGATGACAAATAATGAATTAAAAGTTGAAACTAACAGCGTACAGGCAGTACGTGTAGTGAGAAGCATTTGTCAAAATAACTTGGTAAACACAGCAATGTCCTGAGGAGACTTCCACATGGAGTGGAGTTGGTGTCTGGAGTCTTCCAGGAAAGAGCTCAACCCGTCTACCAGGGTTGAGTGACACAACTAACTTTGCTTATGACTGGTTCACAATGATACTGTGGTCGTGCTGAGTTACTGAGTACAAGGAAGGAATGCCAGGTGCTGTGGAAGCAAAGCTTGGAAGTGAATATTTTGAAGCATTCAATGACATAATCCTCAGTGGGAGGCTCAGGAAAGCACTGACTATCCCAACCAAATCTAGCACATGGCTTTACCTTGGCGTGGCAGGAAGGCCTTACGGAGTAAAGACTCTCTTAGAGTGCCTTAGCATTGTGTGGGTGCTAGCAGCACAGTCAATTTGGGTTTCTGTGGTTTGTATATGGCTGTGAAAAAGGAAGAACATGGGAGAATATACACTCAGTAATGAACTTGTTTGTCCTTTGTGCATGCTGTTATATATGCACATTTTTTGTCTGTGTGAGTGCTGCTCTGAAACTGTTTTCCCATGAGAATGATGAAATCTGCAAGGGGATGTATACCAATCAGCTATCAAAGAAATTATTGAGAAGAATAAAATAAGTTCATTGAGACTGTCATTCGAGCTGAACAAGTACCTCCATTCTAATGGTCTGTAAATACTGGTTGTTCAGTTATGTTGCCCTGGAAGTAGATCTGTTCTCACAACAGCAGAGGAACAGCGCTCAACAAGTTTTATCTCAGATTTATGTCCAAGAAAACAAAACAGAATTCTCAT
>PPHD01021947.1:0-13049 GCA_002909625.1 Bambusicola thoracicus | reverse complement strand
AAAAAAAGCACAAAAAACAATGGGCTAATAAGGCTTCTATTGCACAAAAGGATAAACATATCCTGTAGACTTGATTTGTCAGGTAAGGATGGCAGCAGCATTCTGCATCTGTAATGGCTTTGGACAGTGCATGGTCTTAGATCATCAGAAGGCAGGACAGCAGTGAGATAAGCAGTGGAAGAGTAACGGAGTGAGTGAGTTTTGGCATCACTTTGGAAAATGACAGGTAATTTATACTGGTCAGAACAGGGTTCCGTTTTGTGCGATCTGCATGTTGGGAGCAACAGACTCACATCACGAGGGCTTTACTGCCCTTGGCTCTGCAATGCCCCACGTCACTTGTGACTGCGCTGCTGTAAAACAAGGCAAAGGCAGCAAGCTGCCTGCTGGAGCTGTGCTGCTTTTCAGAGCTTTGCTGTTTTATGAGTTAAATGACGGTGCTATTCCAAGAGCGCTCGATGGTAGCTGTTGCTGTGGAAGTCTTCATGGATGTAAGGAGCATCAGCCTTAAATAAAAATGAGTAATTTGCTAGGAAGACAGTGGTCCAGGCCCACCCCAGCTACAAGAAGGAGTTCTATGTCTATCTCAGAACAGAATTTTTAAGCATTAACATGCAACGCTGCCTCGGCATTGCCAATATCATACACGGCAAGGTGTGCTATTTATGTAATAGGATTTCATGTAGCTCAAGACCAAATATAGAAGCTTCACAACAGTGGCAGCTGTATCGGAGAGATTTAAAATAGAAGGTCTTATTACTGAGCACGCCCCTTTGCCCTTGTCAGCATATTGACAATATGCTGCTGTACTGCTGGAGCAGGAAATACAGCCGATGGTGTCCCTGCTAGGAAGTACCAACACAAAATGAGAAAGCGCCTTTGCAATTAAAATTTGGCTTCCACAGCTCTTCCTTCCCCCTTCCTAAGCCTCCTGTCATACGTTCTCTTAGAGAAAAAAAGGAAAAGAAACTAATAAAATCCTCAGAGTTAAAAATACATTGAAAGGTTAATACCCTTCACTGGTTTAAAAAATGGATGTGACAATTATCACAGCTTTCACGTGTTCTGTAGGAGGGTCTGCATTTCAGCCACGTTTTCCTGTGGAAATTAATATCTCTGAATGTTTTGGGCTGCAGTCATTTTTGCTGTATGAAGGTGAAGTTCACCAGAGTAACACCGCAATTAGCAATTACTTAATAAATGTCCTCAATTCTACTGCAAGGTCTCATTCTCCTGGCACCTTGCTGAAGCAAAGGGGCCTGAGCTGGGCTACAGAAAGACTTTCCCAGCATTTTAATGGCAAACATGGGATTAGAAGTAGAAATTGAACTCTTTGCAGCTCTCCATTTGGGTCCTCCTGACCTTTCTGCCTTGTTTTAATTGCAAGGAGCAGGTCTGTGGGGGAGGACCAATCAGCACGTTAAACCTCCAAGGTCTTTGCTCACCACATTTGCTGTTCGAATGCAGTGCTTTTGAAAAATGTTGCATGGTCTGGCACCAAAGCACCACCAGTGCCAGGGACCTATGATAGCTGAAAGAAAGGCTTGCTAGGTAGATTGTTGCTGTGGGAAAACACAAAACCCTAATTAGTGCTGCCAGTTTGCATCACTGATTTCCAGAGCTGTGCTTCCTCATGAAGCCACAGGCCTGCAACCAGCAACTTGTAAGGTCAGGGATCATGTCAGAGCTCTTCAGGCCCTGTGTGCTGTAGGTCTGGTGAGCATCTACATGAGCAAGCATCTCCACAGCACCATGCATGGGATAAGTCCTGCGCTTCTGATTGCTGCTTGGTCCCTGGTGCAAAAAGCTGCAGTATTTAAAATGTGCCTGACAGGTGAGTTTTGTTTGAGACCCAGCGATGAGGAGGCAGGAGAGAGGAACGTACTAAAGGATAGTTTAGGCCAGGAAAGATCACTCTGCAAATGTTTAGCTCAAGAAGCATGGGTGGGTTCACAGCATGAAACAGGGAGGGACAACAGATTATGGGTTGTATGAACTGAAGGAAGGCCTAGATGGTTTGTTGTGTCTTATCCCTTAAATTATTGCATTGGATTTTCTAATAAAACAAATGTGGACAGCTGGAGGAGGTCCCAGTTCCCAGATTGTCATCGGGGCCAGTCTTTAGTTCAAACTGATGTGCTATGCTCTGAGCAAGAGAATTTATTCTAGTGATTCACAGAATAAAAGCGTGCATGAAGCTACAGACCAGTGGCCATAGCACTCCGTTAAGGCGGAAATAGTTTACCAAGTCCTCATCAGCAAAAGAGAGAGGTGCTGCACTGATATGAGACACCACTGAGATAACTGTAGAAGTAATATATGTATATACACCACATGACACACACGTTTTGTCTGTGTGATGGATAGGGAAACCTTTGGCTTCTGCATTAGGAAGATGAGACTTGAAGTCTGTGTAAGCATTATTCTCAACTTCTGCCTTCTTTCTTTCTTTCTCTCTTCCCCTCTAGGACAAAAGAAGGATGCAGGAGACAAGAGACTCGACAGAACCCAAAGGGCAGGCGCTGACATCCTATGGCATCATTCTTGGCAGAAAAGAGCACACAGAGGTGCTCGGTGGGTTGGGAGGGAGGGGGCTTTGGGGAAATGACTCTTTGCTTTAATTTCTCTTTGTTCTTCATTGCGTTTTGTTCTGTAAGCTTGTTGGAAAGAAACACAATTTCCCAGTTCTGATGATGGTTTGCAATTATTCCTGCAATTACAACAGTTACTTCTGAATGACAAGTCCCTGTGTTATATCGGGTCTCTTTTCCTCCTCCATTGTATTGTCAGCCTGTCTTCAGGTCCACCCCTTTTCTACCATCTTAATCTTCCTCCCTTGTTCTGATACTGTCTGCAGGCAACTTGTGGGAGCACGTTTATTCTCTGCCCCCCCCTCACCCTTTTTTTTAAAGTGTTCCCTAGGATACCAATGGAGATTTGCTTTGAGAACGTGAACTGCCACAAAGGATTATAATCCACATGCACCAATAAACAACATCCCTCCTCGTGCTAGGGATTTGAAAGACGAGATGCTCCAAAATCTCAGATATATTGATAGAGACAGCCCTGCACGTCACCCACCTCCAGGCTTGTCCATCAGCAGCTCCTGGCAACTTGTCCTAATGCAAAGCAGTCGGCAGCTCCCAACCCAGTTGCTTGAAGAGTCAATGGCTGGATTCTGAGATAGTGCCGTAGGCAAAGCCTGCACATTAACACTATCTTCTCATTTACCTGCTGCCTCGTTATTTCCCCTGCCTCTACTCTTTGCAAGCCCAAAGGAGATTTCTGGGGTGCAATAAAGCTAAACAGTGACAAGCATGTGCCAGGCTGTGCCCCTCCATGGGTCTATCAAGCAAATAACACATGGCCTCAAACAGCCAGTACTCCAGATCAATCTGCCTCTTTCCCAGAGAGGTCCGTGCATGTCAAAATCCATATGCCGTAAGTACAACCTTCACGCAGGGGCAGACAACATGTTTCCTGGAATCTGCGAGCGAAGGAGGATAGCGGGCATTCTGCATTTAAAACATCTTTCAATATGGCTTCTGGCTTTAACAGCTTCACACTGTATCTCGTGTGAACCCTCGTTATATTTTCTACTGCATATACGTGATTTTTTTTAATTAAAAAAAAAAAGTAATTAACAACTATTTGGATAAGAATGTCTCACCATATGTCAACTGGTCTGCCAGCAAATGCCGTGCAGAAATGTTTAGTAGAGGAACAAAAGGATTTTACATATAGTTCTGTGCTATGCTGTAAATGAAACCAGTAGAAGATATGCACGACGAAAGAGTGCACAACCTGTCCCCAGGCTACAAACTATATTTTAAAACACCGTTGATAATAATTGGATCCTTTTAACCAAAGTAATTGTGGTAGTCTCTCTTTCTTTGTGGTGGCTTCCTGAATAGGCACCAATCCCAAATCAATTATTACTAAAAAAACAAGGCAAGATATTTTTCAGGATGAGGAAGGATATCCATCCTCCTGTGATCTACATTTATCCCAGGTAGAGGAGCTTCGGCAATAAATTCTCCACCAGCCTAACAGCAAGTAAGCTGTGTCCCTATGGAATATAGCATCAGCTGTGGCACTTGATGGCTGCTGTATGCTGCAGGTTGATTTGGAAGAGTGTCAAGACAAGCAAGGATTAGAAAAGAAAACAACGAAAGCTCCAGATTTCCCCATGAGAGCACGCGTGGCCCCTAGGAACACTGCCTCCTTTCATCGTCTGTATGGCTCCAGCACATTTGCTTTTTGTGGTATCTTTGGTGGATGAGTATTTCTGCATGCCAGCTCCTTTGGCATTTTGCACCATATGGAGGTCATGCCAGAGAAGATCTCAAGGAGATTCTTCGTCATACAGTTCTCCTGGAGACTGGTGGATACTTGGAGTTGGATCAGCTTTAGAAGAAACAGCATAAGCCTTTTAATCTGTCTTATCTCTTGCTAGTTTTCCTAGAGAGCTTGCCAGATGCAAAAAAAATGCATCTTTTGGGATATGGATATTTTCCTGATGTTCCTTCACCTCTTTTCCAGCAGATTCCAGTTTTGTAGACAGTGGCTTTGCAAGCAGTGCGTCTCTGCGATGCACATCCCTTTCTACGTGTCTTCTGTACTTGCTGATTTTCATTTAAACGGTCTGTCATAACAGAAGGTGGAAGAGTGGGAGGAAGAAGAATGAATGCATCAGGTATCTCTCGCTACAGTTCCCCTGCTAGGGCTGTCTCTGTGAAAAGACAAAGATCAAAAGAATCCATTTCTCTAGGGATGTGAGGGAACTGCCTTCATATGGCATGGGGTAGATTGGGAAAGTTCATCTTTTGAATTGCTCAAGGACATTGAGGACAACCTAGATTGCTAAGTCCTCAGCTGGGGTAAACGGGCCTCAACATAGCTGTCACGTGTCCCTCAAGCATTTGCTAGCCTTGGTTTTGGCAAGGAGGCTGGCCACAGAAGCACAACTGTTTGGAGACAAAGACTCATCAAAGTCCTTGAAGAGACCAACTGATGTAAAGAACAATAATTAACTGCAAGAATGCCTCATGTTAGACACGATATTTATAACCTCTGACAGTAATTGCATTGCACTTTTCATTCAGCCTCGATCTTTGAATGGCAGCAAGCCTCTGAAGCTGGGGAAGGCTTTCCTGAAGACACAGCAGCAAGTGTGAAGTCCAGAAGTGTAGGAAGTGTTGAATAAATAAATGTATGAGTTGATTAAATCCGTACAGGACAATCTTCAGATAGGTCTCTATCTTTCTTCCAGTGGATTTTCATTTCCTTATGGTTTCTTTCATTTTTCACTAGTCATAGAGTGGGCAGAGTTGGGTAGTGCGAGTTCCTCAGTTGGGTCCTCGGTTGGGTTTGCTGGTTGCAGCTTGGCCCATGCTCCTCCACACAGTCTCTGCCTATGTGACAGGAAGTGTAGAAATGTGGGAGCTGGTACCTGGCATAGAGGGAAACCCCTGCCTGTTGGCGTCTGCATGCAAGGTATCAGACTCTGCTTTAATGTTGCAGCTCCTATTTCTGAAAGTGCTGGTCCCTGCTGTAAGGCTCGCTAATCCTCCGACCAGTGACTGCTCCAATGATGGGCGGGTTTCCTTCCACGCCGACCTCCAAAGAAGATGTCTGAGATGTCATCTGTAGCGCTGGGTCACACATTCACCACAGCTAATTGCAAATCTTTCTATAAAGCACTGAAAAAGCCTCTTTGTGAATTAACACTGTTCTGCTTTATGCACTTGATCAAAAGGAAAAAAAAAAGACATTTCTCTATATGCAGTGCATGCCTGCTTTGCTTTCAAACCGACAAACTTAGCAGAGTATGTCGGATCTATTTTCTCGGGGAATAGGGGTTTTTATCATACAATTCATCTGGGATTTGCCTTACCCTGACATTTGTGATATAAAGGAAAAAGTTTTAAAAAAAAGAAAAAGTAATTTTCTTGATCAAAAATATGTTTTTACTTAAATGCAAAGAAATGTAGACTGTTGCTTGCAAAATGTCTTCTAATAGATGGTATAACAGCTATATAGGCTAATCCATGCCTCTTTTGTTACTCTGTTGTTTATGTGCTGAATTCGCTTCCCAATCTGTTGTTTTTCCTTTTGTCCATGCCATACGACAGAAAACTTAAGGAATCGATGCCTTCACACATTTGTTTGTTAAAGCAAAACCTTAATAAAACTTGTTCTGAAGACAAGCCTGCATCGCTCATGTGTTTCTTTCCTCCTCACTTTGCCAATCATACGGCAAGAGCCTTGGTTGTTACAAAGGCACCCGTCAAGCTGGATATGCAACTGCGTTGTAGATTGAATACTGTGTTGCTGTGATAGTTGAGTCTTGCCATTGTCAACTGAATGTTGTGTTGGCATGATAGCTGTAGTTTGGAAGAAATGGATCCAACAGAGGGACTTCTGGAAGGCAACAAAGTGAGGTAAGAATGGGGACTTCTCAGACTGAAGGGGAAGTGTTGTTGGGTTGACCCTTCATATTTTGTCTTAGTAGCAGCCAGTTAACCTCAGAGAGAAAAATACCAGCAGTACCTTATTGGATGTAGTTGATGAAGATCGCTCTTTTTTATTGCTTTAGTTTCCTCTTATCTGAGGAAAGCTGCAGTCTACAAGGAGATGCCTGGTTTCCTAGGTCTTCTGCAAAGAACTTTTTTTTTTCTCTGTAGCAGGCCTAGATTTTTGGAAGGAAATAATAAGGAAAAATTCATGTCTCACATGAGAAACAAGTACATTCCACCCCCCCTTTCCCCTTTATTGTATAGCACAGGGCTGAGAGGAAAAACCTTCTTATTTTTGGAGGCGAATAAGGCTACTCAGAGCTTCACAGCGGTATGTTTGTCTCCAAAAGGAGAATTAGGCAAGGACCAGGTAAGCCTACTAGGAAAATATGATGAACACTGAAGTGTACTTTTTATTTTATTCCTGTATTCGCCAGATTGACATCTTTCTCCAAGTCATGTTTGGAAAAGGAAGAGATTTGTGTCTGGGGAAATAAGTTTTTCTTAGCTGATACAGTTGAGGGTCAACCTTGGCGAGCTTCTCTCAGCAGCTAGGTTGTCTGTTTCGATTTCTGTGAGAAGGCTGGCTTAGCCACACAAATGCTGTGTTCCTGAGAGGAACAGCTTGTGCTTGGAGTTGGTTTGGCTTGTTTTTCCTCCCTTGTGTAGCAGAACTCCTCTTCCACAGACGCACAGGATGAGGCCTTTGAAGCCTCTGTTCCTGTCTTAAGGTGAAAATTGTGATGCAGGGCTTTCGTTAGGCTGGTGTTTGTAGTGTTTGGGTTTTTTTTTTGTTGGTGGTGGCTTTTTTCCCCCTTAAATAAGAGTGTTGAGAGATGTTTAACTACCCTCATTCCATTAGAATCATCAGTAACTCCTTCAAGTATGTGGCAAATGACTATTAATTCCTTTGGAATTCACTGATAAAATATTTATTATAATGAAATTCCTTAGTGAAGGGGGGAAGTCCTGATTCAAACACAGCAGTGGATTAGGCCAGCGCTCAGGCTCCTGCTGTACTCAGGATAGGGACGCAGTTGGTAGCAGATCCCTCGTTTGGCATCTGGAGAGGAATTTGGATTGGATAGCTTATGCATGTCCCAATCAAATGAGACTCCTTCCTTGATAAGTGAGCCTAACTCTGTATGCTCTGGTATAATTGTCAAGCAGGGTAAGCTTTTTTGTTTGCTCTGTGTATATTCATATGTGTATACGTGTTACTCCTGGTCCAAAGATGTGCACTGCGCCTAGACAGCTCAAATCCAGCCTGTCGCATGGGCAGGATATCTGCAACACCCATGCTTGTATTTTATGCTCTGTGGAGGAAGGGGAGGTTTTTCAATAAACTCAACAGTTAGTGAATTATTTGAGAACAAAAAAAAAGTTTTGTCTAGGTATTTTCTAAGTTCTCATCTGTCAAGTTAGTACTATTAGCACTACATGGCAATACAGAGCATTACAAATGAAAGCAAGAGGAACTGTAATGTAATCATAAAAACATACAGCACTACATATTTGCTATCTGCACCACCACCACTTCACAGTTTATCTTTTAATTCCTGGGATGATGCTCTACTCGCATTAATGAACTATTCATTATTTCAAAGCTTTAACATTTTGGAGAGTCTGATCTGTGGCAGAATAGCTGTGGCAGCTGTTGAAAGCCATATTGCTGCTCAGTCAGGCTCAGTCTTCTCACTTCCACAGCGCTGCCACAAGCTGCATGCTATACCCCATTTATTTGAGCTGAGAAGATGTTACCAGCAAAATCTTGACTTGTATATAACCAAGTATTTCAGAACAATCTATTAGGAAATCCCTGCTCCTGCTATGCCCCTTATGTCATAGCCCTGTCTGTGTTATTCTTGCAGGAGGGAGGACCCCAGATTCCACTAGGTCCCTCTTGCACCAGCAGCAGCCCTGGCAGAAGGCCCCACACCATCAGGTGCAGATCTGTTCTCTTCTAAGTTTCAATGCGCAGCTTGGAAGGGATGCAAAGAAACACCCTACAACAGGCAAACTGTTAGCAGCTGAAACCATCAAACTTTAGCACTGGGCCAACATGTTGCTCAAGCCATAACAAGACTGCCCAGGATGAGTTTGTGCCTAAGATTATCTACTTGGAAATATAACTACAGCAACATACTCTAACAATTCAATATAAGCCTGATGTGACTCTTGTATGCTGGCCAATCTGCTTCCTGAGTGCACCAATCCTTTGGTTATTCTGATGCTCCAGCAAAACTAGTGCAGAAGACTGCTCTGATCGTTTCAGGGCCCACAGAGTAACTCAAATTTGACAGCAAATCCTTGCCATACATCTGTGAGGAAGCAAGGCACAGCTGCTGCTCTTCAGCAGCCTCCTCAAAAAACACTAACATCAGCATACACAGCTGGCTTGTGCAGCTGAAATTGGAACTCACCCCCCAGGCACTAGAGGCTCCAGTGTTCTCACATTCTCTGGGTAGTGTGTGCACCTACACAAAATCACCTTTGCAACAAGTCATTCTACTGCTTGGCCCTGAAGCCTTGGATTTATTCCTCCTCATAGCCCAGAGGAAGCCAGCCCCACAGCTCCCATTGCTGGAGCTCTGCACATCACCTGCAGCCATGCAAGAGAAACAGTTGAGGCGTTAAATCCCTCTGGCCAGACTGTCCTGCAGCAATGCAAGCCATCTGCTTGTCACCAGGAACTGCTCCCTGCTGCAGCCCCATCCCTCACCAAGACCTTAATCTGTCCCCACATCCCCTCCAAGCCCTATACCTGGTGAAAGGAGAACTGCAGGATGACCTCTAATCACCAGCAGATAGTGTTTACACTAAGGTCCTACATTACAATGCTGGAATAGAAAAACAACAACAAAACAAGAGTTCAGTTGCTGCATCTAGATAATGGGATAGAGCAGCCTTTGTATGTTCTACCATGCTGACAACATGAGGCATTTGGTTTAATTTTTCAGTGTTTGGATTGAGTTGTGGGGGTTTTTTGGTTGGTTTTGGAGAGACCTGCCAGACACACAACATGCCCAAAGGCAGTAAGACCCAAAATTCAGCACAGGAACCCATCAGGAGGCCAGAGGATTGGGTGGAAGGGAGATACAGTCATGGAATGTTTTACAGCAGCCACCTTCTTACTGCAGCATCACACCTGCTGTCTTTCTGTCCTAACTGCCTGCAGACCCTTCACTCCCAATGAGTCTTCAACACCTTGATACAAGACAAGAATCAGCCTTGCACGTTGATTTATCCGATCTTGCCTTTTTTGGAAGGCAAGGCATTTCAGGGGTACCACATATACAGTAAATATGAATGGAACGAGGAGCACCTCCTTGTCCTGGAAAGTCATAAACAAAGCTGCCAGTCACAGGCATTAAACAAAACCATCCAGAGACACCCTTCTAACAGCCAAGTTAGGCATAAGCAGGAGGTACCCATGACAGCCCCATAGCCAGAACAACAAGAGCTTTCCATGGGACAAGTTTACTGGATGCCATTGCTGGAGACCAGGATCAATAGCAACCAAAGCGAGGGGAAGTGAATTCAGCCTCAATTTAAAAGCCGAGGCAGCATAATGAGGAAGGAGCTATGAAGGGCAGCCCTAGGGCTGTTTGGGGTGACTCCAAGGCATGCACTGAAGGGGAGGGTCCCTCGCTAGGGGATGGGGCTGAGCTGCCTCCCAACCACGAGGGCACGAGTGCAGCAGAAAGCACTGGAGCAGGATCATAGCACATCCACAATCACTACAGACCAACTTTTAGCTGGTTTTCAAAGTGAAGCCTCTACTCACAGTTATGGGAGTCAAGTAGATGAACACTACATGGCCTCAGAACTGCAGTTCCTGGGCACCCCAGGCTCCTGGGGCACCCCAGGCCACCAGCCCTAGGTGGATAAAGGCTTATCAGGCCAGGAGGTCCACCAGCCCCAGCTCACCTGGGAAAGCCACAACAACTGCAAGAAACGCCTTTTCTCAGATCATACCTTACATGTAGCAAGCATTTTACAAGACAACAAGAAAAAAAAAAAAGAAAAAAAAAAGATGAAAGAACAGAAATAAACCCAATGGCTGAGAAGTACAGTATAGGTTGAACCTTGGGACCCAGCACAGATTAACAGTGCTGTAGCAGAAGAAAGCTGCTATCCATCAGGAGGGTGGCCGCACGCCCCTGCATATACAAAATAAGTGTCAGGAATGGATGGAAAAAATAAAGGTTGATGTAAACAAACAGCAAAAGAGTCTGAAATACATGAACTGGAGAAGGGTTTGTTTCAGGGCTGTGTTTTCCTGCAGAACACAATATATTACCCTCCCTGAGTGACAAAGCTGTAACCTGGTCTTTGTAGGGGCTACCTGCTCCACAGCAGTCTATGAGCTGGGGTCCTTCAGCCAGGTGGCTTTAATTAAATTATCAGGTTTAGGACCTGTTTATTAGATGTTTCAATTATGGCAACAGTTTCTGGCTGCATTCATAGCTCTATTGTTGATACAGCATCAACACCGCAGGAAATTGTGCTTGTGCACTGACTTGATCATATTCTAAGAGCTGGAGGTCATGCCCTGAAAAAGGTTCTCTCCAGTAAACTGGATGCAGTAAATGTTTGATGAGTGCTTCTGTGAGAATGCAGAATGAGAGCTGCTAACAAGCAGGAGACAGGACAGGGCAGGAGAACAGACAGCCTGTAACTGCGCTGGGATCGCTTCAGACCTCCAGAAGGATGAGGTTGCACAGCACTGTGCTCCCGGAGCTGACTGCAGAGGTTATCACATCCATACTCACTTTCTCTCAGGGCTCTTACAAGCTCCCCTCCCCAAACAGCATGGATGGAGACAACCAGGTTTATCCCATAGCTGCTCCTCAGATCCCTCCCCCAGGTCCTACTTTGCAGCTGGCCAAGGAGCTCTGCCTCCAATCCTAAATGAGCAAAGAGTTGTGCAACACAGGTGTACTCTATTGCTACACCCTCAGTTCAGCTCTGGTTGCCTCCCCTTTCCCATCTTAGGAAGAGGAGAGGGATTCAGAATGTGTTCCGAGAGAAGTCAAGTCAAAAGATAGGGTTTTGGAACCCTTGTTTTACTACAAGTCCAACAAACACCACCTCCACATACACAAAGATGCGGAGATTCTCAGTGCACACAGATGCTTTCTATTCTTAATCAAAACCAAGATATTCCTAACACCCACAACCTACAAGCACTTACAAAGCAGATGCTTGCCACTCACCTGTGCTAGCAGGCAGTGCCTGACCACAGATCCCATCTGAATGGCAACTTTGCATCCGATCAAGCGCTCAGAGCAAGTCCCAAGCAGCTGCAGAGGGGCTGAGGGCAGGAAAGGAACGAGGTGGCTGTGTGCCACGTCTCACCCATCTGCAATGGTCCATGGTGGCTTCTGGGAGCGGTTGATTCATTCTTTAGTGAGTAAAAATATAACAAATAGTAATAATAATAAATAAAAACCCTCTGTTCCTTGGCTAGTACATCATTAGAAATGTATCTATCTGAAATAATTAAAATTAGAAAAAAAAAAAATTGGCATGTTTTTCCTCCATAAAATTGCCTCTGAGGCCTTGCAAAGCCAAGTGCATTTGCAGAGTGGGAAGGGGAAAAAAGAGATTAAAATAATTACAGCTTTCCTTGAGTGGGTCTGCTTAAGAGGAGATTAAAAAAAGGCACGTCGAAAAATCCCCTTGACTCCAACCTCTGCTGGCGCCCATCTGCCATGTACTTAAGCCACCTCGGCTGCGCTCCCAGCCCGGCCCTTGGAGGCTCTGTGCATCAGGATGCATGATGCTTCCCCCAGAAAATGAGCCTGGAGATGCCCTCGACAAAAACTGAGTGGAGACAAAAATGCCTCCAGGCTGTATCACCTGCACCCAGGCAACCCAAGGGGATGCAGTGAGGCCTGCTGACCATCCCCATAGCATTACCCCAGCTTTGCTTGCCCCCCCCCCCCCCCCCCACACACCCCTCCCAGGATTTGCACCAGCTTCAGCCTTTGCTCATACCTCCCAAGACAGGGCACACAGGAGAGGTGCAAGGACAGCCCCATTCCTCCAGACTGCCATGAAACAGCTCACGCTGAGGGAAGCATGGCCACTGGCCAAGGCCACAGCCATGGCGTGCAGGTGCCATACATGCCTCTGGGCTGGCTCTCAGGAGTACCACTGGATCCGGTGCTCTATTTACTGCCAAGCTCTCGACCACCTTTGAAGTAATTTATCCATATTCACCCCACTCCTCTCATAGGAGCACTGTGAACAAAGGTGCTGGAAAGGAACCACATCTTGTACCAGTTCAGCATCTGCAATAATCTGCAGTGGCACAGAGCCACCTATGATGGAGCCACATGGCTTTGCAAGACATCCCCAGTGTGTCAGACCTGCCTGCTTTGTTCCCAGTTATCCCAAATTCCCAGCAGACACAGAGGATGTGCTCCTTTGTCTGCGTGGCACTGGGGTGAGCTGGGTGGCACTAACACAAATTTTTTTATCAGAGAAAGAATGAAAGAGAGAGAGAGAGAGGAAGGAAGGAAG
>PPHD01021946.1:2593-13051 GCA_002909625.1 Bambusicola thoracicus | reverse complement strand
ATTTTCTTTTAATTGTGGTTTTAATTTAAGGTGACATAAGTAGATTGCAGGGGGAAAAAGAAGCCTGAGTTCTCTTCCATCACACCATTGGGCGTGCACGAATAACACAAAATCATCCCACAGAGCCACTGTAATCGCAAATACATCCATAAGGGAACAGAGGAAAAAACCTGCTCCTGGCTTTAAAACATGCTTTAAAAATATTTCAGTGCTCCTCTTTCTTCCCTGTTCTTTTTAGACCTTCATGCTGCCCACGGTAACCACAATCCCTTTAGCACTTAGGGCCTGTAATGTCTTTTCCTCCAGAAGCTGGGGAGCACCAAAGCCTCCAGAGATACACGAGGTAGGGGAGTATGGCTGGTCTGTTTTCCATGCTGTGTGTATAAGGGAGGTATAATCTAAAATTTCCAAGGTGATGCATCAGAAGTGATACACAGCTTAAGCAGAGAAAAACCCCCAGCAGCAGTCATGTTGTACTGAAGTCACAAGCTGTTCCCTTATGGCACTGTCCCTCCATCTTGCACTTAGAGCTGCCTTCTGCAGCAGAGAAATGCTCCTCATTACATCCTACATAGCACCCACTCCTTTTCTGCAGTGCCCTCTGGATGTAAAGCAATCACTGCACGGCTTATCTTCAGTCTTTGCTCTATGTGTATTAGATTATCCTGCAAACAAAAGTGCAGTGAAAAGACTGGGAATTGCCTTGTGCTGTTATGTTAGCAAATACTTCAGTTATAACTCCACATTTATTAGCATCCTCACCAAAGGAATCTGAGGAAATGCTGTATTCTAACACAGAAATACCAGAGTCATCAAAACAAGAGCACAGTACGGTCCTCAGCTTAAGTCACCTTCCCACTGCTGCTCCCTGTAGGGCTGCCCCCAGACCCTTGCATCCTGGCCCCCAGCACTGCAGCAGACTTAGAGCCTCCCAGCCCTCCTCATGTTGTGTTTTCCCAGCACAGCTCATTCCCACATTTGTAATTAGGCTCCTTGCCTTGCTTATGATTACATAAGCTACCTCGGAGGCCAGAAACGAGAAGCTCTGCAAAGTGCGAATTGTTTCAGGCATGCAAAAAGGTGCTGTGCTCTCCTAGCAACGGGAGTTGTAAAATAATGTAATCATAGCCAAAATAATGTGATAAAAGATGACGTGGTGCTTGTATCAGGTTGTTATGGCAACTGAAATAAGCTTAAATGCACATATCCAGAATTCTAAACAAGTAATTGTATGCAAAGAAGCATTTCTAATGAATCCCACTCATCTCACCTTCATCTCCATTCGTTCGTGCATACTCTTGGCTGCTGTCAGATCTTGTTTTAATGGCCTTTGTCCTCTTCCTGCCTGACCTAGTTCTTATTTTGCTTTCAACTTTCTTTCCTTTGACCCTGGTGATGTACAATTCTTATTTCATCCCTGGGATTCCGAGAGTGACAAGAGATTTACATTTCAATGCACTGTCTGTCACCTGACCTGATTTCATTTTCTTCTCAAAACAATTTTCTCGCTTGGGGAAATGTTGCCCTAAGGTGACAGGATTTCCCTGGCTCCCCCTGGCCCTATCACCTCCGTTCCTCTCACTTTGGCACTTATCATGGGAGGAAGCCACCCTAGCAGATGCAGGAGCTTTGTCCACGACCATCACTGCCCTGGCGGATGACCTGTTCCTCAAGAACATCACCTGCCTTGTTCCCAGACACTAGACTCTCACCACAGGTTGCACTTAAAAAACAGAAACAAAAAACTAATGAACAAAACCAACAAACATTTTCCATGTCTTTTGATTCCTTCCCTTCGAGACTGAATAAAACTCTGATTTCCATAGAGTGCAATCCTGAAATCAACCCATCTCCTGTAATAGTCCCAGCGGGGTTATGTGGGGAACTAATTGTTTTCTGGATCAGGGTTTTATTCCCTGTTTTGTTCCAGGGCTGTTATTTTTGAAGTGATTCAAAAAGACACAGCATTTAAACTGCTATCTCTGTGAAAATGTTGGGGTGAGCTTCCAGAGGATGTCCTGCTCCCAGAGCAAGATACAACATTTCCCACCTGGCAAAGTACCTGGGGAAAACAGAGCAATTCTCAGGGCAGCTCTAGGCTCTTCCCTCTGCAATTACAGGATAACCCCAAGCCAAAGATAACCAAGCTCAGAAGATGTAGTGTGGAAGCCATTGTAACAATGGACTGAGTCTAACAGCACCGAAGACATTCGACCTGTAAGCCTTCCATACTGCTCCATTTGAGCCCTTTGGGTATAGTAATGACTATTTCCCAGTGGACATATGCAAAATGACGGGGGAAAAAAACCTTATGAAAGTATTCACCCAGCTTTTATTACTAGTTTTTTTTTGCATGCTGATGAAAATATGACTGGTAATGTACTGCCCTTTAAGACCAGCAAAATCCTGCTCACTGCACCGGGTCAGCCAAGCCTAACTGGATACTCACAGAAATATCCCTCTAGGGCTGCCTTCCCAGTCATGGGAAGGATGAAAACATGGCTAGGAGGAATCCAGATGGGGTTGGGTCACAGACCCAGTGAGGGATGGGTAAAGTGACAATACCAGGTATTGGGAAGCATCTCCCCAGATCCCATCTTGCTTTAATTGAGACCACCATGGGAAAGATGGGCAAGGCATCATGGCTGTGGTAGAGCTGTCTCAGTGGTGGCAATTCAAAGAGCACAGCAGAATAGGCTGTAGAATGTGCCACTCAGAAGCCAAGATAGATGGTTGCAATGTCAGGCAAGAAGATTTGAGATCATGGAAGCTCATGGAAAAAGCCAACATCTGTATGGGCTGGGTGATAGCAGAGGTGAAAGGAGATCTGGGTTTTCCAGTGTGGAGGATCTGGAGGCAGCTTCAGGAAGAAGAAAAACCAAATTCTACATTAGGAGAAAGAACTCTCATAACATTTTAATGTTTAAGTTCTGGCCCTTTCAGAAAAAAAAAATGTCAAGCTCATATTTATCAGGAATTAAACTAAAAGGGGAAATCTGAATTTAATTTTTTATAGGTCTGTTCTGCAGCCAAGAAAACATCAGAGCCAGCCTATAATTTGATTTGCTCATGTATAAATACTCCAGTGGGGGAAAAAAAAAAGGATGAAAGATCATTTATCTTTACATCCTTAGGGCTCTCAAACTTTGTTTGAAAGCCCAAAGTCTCCAAATACTTGACAATAATCCTAGTGGTGATATGTGAACGGTTGGAGAAGTTTCATACAGAAATGCTCTTGTGCTGGTTGGTTTTCCCTTTGAGGTTCTCTGCATGGCTTCACTGTGTGGCAGCAGCAGGTCATTTATAAAGCTCATATAAATGATGCATTTGGAAAGTGCTTCTTGTTCTAGTTGATAGAAATTAACACTATGCAAAATGGCATACAGCACCTCATCCCACATCTGCCTTGTGAGGTAAATATCGCCATCCAAGTAGGAAGATCATTTATTTGGATATTTCCAAGCTAGTCTTAAAAGCACTGTAAGCATTTTTAAAAGAAATTAGCAAGGTACCATTTGTCCAGTTTTCATAACAATTAATATAAGACGCAAATTGAGTCATTGGCATGAAGAAAATTGGAAGCTATTAAAGACTGCTTCTAATCCAAATCCCTGCACCGAGTCCCTCTGCAGAAGCAAGGAAATTATGTTCTGTGTTCTCAGCCCCAGTTTTCTCCCTAAAGTGCTAATGCTAATTATACCTGCTTCGCAGAGGTTTTGCAACAAACAGCCTGTGTGTGAAAACTACTTTGATGCAAGCAAGTGCCAAGTTCTAGTAATAAACATATGGTGAATGACATTTTGTCTGGATTTATACACTGTAAGAGCTTATTTAAATCAGATTTGGAAACCAATAGTGAGTCAGAGGAATATGGGGTTGTTTCTCAATCAATAAATAAATACTTCCTTGAATCCCTTGCTCTAAATACCAGAAGCCATAGCTCTGCTATAGGCATTAAGCAGATGGCGTACCCAATTTTTTTTTGCCCTTAGCTTCAATTCTTTGCTTTGTAACAGGTTTTCCAAAAGCATTTCTTTTTTTCAAAAGCCCTTCATCCTACTTTTTCTCCCATTTTATTATAATCGCTCAAAGAAGCTATTGTCATCTGTGGCCACCTTATTTGTAATACAACCTCAGTATTTGTAACCTACAAACAGGTTACACGCATTTGAAGCGCAATTACTGTTTAATTCCTTAAATACTCATTTTGGCAATATTATGAGTGCTTCACTAAAGGCACCTAGGACTCAGATCTGGTGAGAGCAGAGCAGGAACGGGACAGAAGGGAAGAGCTCTTCCCTCTGATAGAAGTGGTCAGCAGGGGTGGAAACGTGCTTTTGTAACCCTTCCAGTAGGGAGGCCACCCTGGCCAGAAACATCTTGCTATCTGCTGAGTTGTATCAGTGCACTTAAAGACGCTTTGGACAATTTGCAATCCTGAATTATTAACAACTACCTGTTCCTCCAAGCAGCAGGAGCGGGAAGAGAGGGGACAATTCCAATGCAGACCTAACTGTGTTGAACGTGTGCAAAATCATAAGCACATGGAGATTTTCAGCAGCACAAAGAACTCAACCTCAAAATGTATTCTTATACTTATAGACCTCTGAGGACACCAGCCAGCTTTCTACCATTCTTTGCCCCGGAACCTCCTTTTAATTTCCAGGCTGCTTGAGCCAGGCTGGCTTCATGACTGAGGTTGTAGCTCCACTGCACACAGCTCCCTGCTACCGTAGCTCCCGTGAATGCCTTCCTGGCTGCTGCACAAGCACACTGCGAACACTCAGCAGAAATTGCTTTTGTTCTTTTGTTAATATTTAATGCAAAATTTTAGCCTCTAAGGAGAAAGACCTCTCAATTCTGAGGCAAATCTAAAGCGATTATCGTATTAAAGCTCTCAATTATTTCTTCCCAAATAAGCGTTTCCATATGGACAGTTGTATGACAAGTGGGATAGAGCTGTTTCTGCCTCCTTCAGCTGCAGCTGTTGACAATTTTCATAACGCAGGATGGATTCCTGCACTTCAGACCCAAATTAACTTTCCAATATAGGCGTGACTTCTCCCCCCACTCCATCTTAAATTATCAACTCTGCAGTCCCACTGGAGAACTGAGGAGCTGTGGTTATAAAAATGTTTAATATTTCTAATAGTTTTAATTACCACGTATTTTTAAAAACCTGTGATTTCTTATGTCCCTGTAGGATAGCTGTTCTAATTTGAGTGGTGACAATGTACATGGGTATGGAATTACATTTAAGTCTTCCGTGGTTACTAACAGCTGTAGCTAAGCTGTTTGGCAAGGCAAAGCACCTGTGCCACCCCAACACCATGGAAACGGGGCATCTTAAGATGTCTGTGCTGACATTTGTTCACACCTGGGTAGATGGCAGTGCTGTGCAGGCCATGGATATGAGCAGGCTAAAGCACTCAGCAGGCTGCCAGGAGGTGAAGCCTACACAGAGGACCACCACGTCCAGCACTACTGACCACTGGGCCATCCCTCATTCCCTCACAGAGCTGTTGCATACCTGAAACGATTTCAAAGTGAAGCCAACCATAGACACTTTCCCGCATGTAACTTCCTCTCCGTGCAGCTGATCCTCAGGACAGGGCCTGCCCATCCTTGCACTGTGGTTTTGCTGAGGTGGATGCTGTTTGGGCAGTGCTTGTAGTGGTTATGGTCCAGCTAAACAGTGACCACGGTATCAGTGGCGCTTTCACAGTCCCTCTGGTCCATAGCACATGGTATAATCTGCCACCTCTTGAAATACAACAGAGGAGAGAGACATCAAAATCTTCCACATTTTTTGAGCGTTGGCAGTTACTTCTCACCTTTTTTTTCCCCATACTGCTGGGGATTAAAGTCCCAACACTTAGTAGAATTGTGCTGCACCCCAGGCACTGTCTCTTCCCTCAGAGGGTGCTCATGATCCCAAGCTTTCACCACTCACAACTCACACAGGAAAGCTCTGCCTTGGGGCCTCCCTTTCCATGGCTAGTTCTTCCCATCACAAGATGTAAAAAGGATTGATCCCAGAGCCTGACCCTCACCAGTTCTTCCAGATGGGCACTGGATACCAAGTTCACTCACACACTCTGGGACCTCTTTATCTGGTTGTGGGACTACTCTTGATTAGAAGGCTAGAGATGAGAGCCTGCCCAAGTCACATCATAAGCCTTTTTGATGTTTTTATGTTGCTTCTCTCTCTCTCTTCAACCTTTTTATCTGTGGTTTGAGAGATGCAGACCCAAGAGATGAGCTCTCATCACGACTCAGAACAGAGCATGTCACAAGGAACCACTTTCAAGACCTAACTACTAATCGTCTCAACTCCCAGTCCTCCCAAGACCAGGCTGGCAATGACGTTACGTATTCCCAAATGGCTTTGATCAGCATTTTCCCATTTGCGCACACAGAGTTGTCCCGCTGTGCTTGTCAGTCAGGCGTCGATTGCCTACCAGCTTTCTACAAAGGCCTTTTGCTGGGAATCACGAGACCCAGCCAAAAGGAGATGGCAGAGGCAAGTTTGTTGCTTCTCAACATGTCAAAATTTGAGCTCTCAGTAATTTCAAACAGGATCCGAGAATTCCAGATTTTCAAGTTTGATGTAGAAGGATGTCTCTCAAGAAAAGCCAGGCAAACAAAATGGCTTCACACCTCATCTACTGTATTCTAGACTGACTAGGAGGAACACTAAATACAGCATTTGCACTACCCATTCCTCCCTTTTATTTTTTTGTCCAGTTCTAATATTGGAAAATGCACAAAAGCCTACAGGGACTGTGGGCCCCAAAGCCATTACCCCTGTAGTAAGATCTGACTGTCGCAGTTACTTCCGGCTGAACTGGAAATGATGGTGATAGTCCTCAACTAAGGGCTCCAAGCACGCAGGAGCCATCACTTTCCCAGGTTATCTTTCCCTATGTCTGCTTATTACTTGCCCCACAAGACAATTGCGCCCTAATTCTGAAGATCTATGCTGGATTTTGAAAGTGCTGCAAAGCAGATGGTGAAAATGCTCATGACAGTGACTATCTGTCCCCAGACCTCTTCCCAGGATGCAGTAAGCTCTTGGGTAAGCAGCTGAATCAATTTCCTACGCAAAGAAGACTAACAAGGGAAAATAAAGGTCTAGCAACAAGAGCAGCAAAATAATAGCGTTAATTACAGTATAATATAAACACATATCTAAATTGCAGGTATAATATTTTTTATATGATTGCTTCATAGCTGAACTATGACTGCATTAGAGACAGCATTTTATAAACGATGGGACTTGTACTGCTTTACAAATACTGACTTTTCTAATTTCTCATCAGAAAATTAAAATGCTGATCCAGATGACACGGCTGCTTAGAGTAAGCATTGTATTCACAGATTTCCAAGAAAACTGTCAGGATGATTCAAAAAAATGTTTGGTTTATCATTTATGAGAAATGCTAGTTTTACAATGCCAGTTAATTCACTTAAGATGCTATACCAGTGTGCTAGGTTCAGCTGAGCAAGGGATTTCTAGTTTTGCATGATTATAATTTTGGCAGCTAATACTGATTGCAGCAAGGTTTTAGGGTATTATTCTTTTGCAATGTTTCTTTTTCTCATGCAAGCTAGCTAAATCCTTGAGTTTCTTCATATGCCCTAGAATATAAATCTGCCACTTTCAAGGCCAATTTGTTTTCTTTTAAATCATATCAATTCTCTCCTGAACTTAAAACCCAGGAATACTGAACTGCTTGAAAATCCCCCAAGTGTGGTGCTCTGGGTGGTGTTTCCCATGTCTCCAGACCAGATACCAAGGTGAGGGTACCTGTGAAACAGCAGAGCTCATCCTGGGAAAACCGGGAAAACTTGCTTGCACTAAGATTGAGGAAACGGGTAGATTGAGGTTTAGGGTTAGATAAGTGGAAAGATGCCATGTATACAAGACAATTTGCTTACTGCTCTGCCTTGCTTGCTTGCCTCTGTTTTGGTGTCTACTCGGCACAGTTTTTGCACAGCTCTCCGCTAATGGAATGGACTACTGCCACAGGAGCTATTGGGCAGAAGGAAAAAATAATCCATTAGTCACAGAAGCCTTGGGCTGCTTGCAGATGGAGGGAAGGCAGCAATCTGCCAACACCATGCCAGGAGCACTTGTCCTCCCCTCATCCACCAGCCACTTGTGCCGACACTGTAAGCAGTCTCTGAGGCTCCGTCTCAGAAGACTATAGATTAAGTTAATTTAAATTAAATTAATTAATCCTTAGGTATATCTCTGGTTACTGCGCTAGGCCATTGCAGGCCAAATGAAGGAGCCAGAAGAGCCAAGTGCAGCGTGACAAGGGCCAACAAGCTGACAAATCCTATGTATTTTTGCAGAAATTAACTCCAGCTGAAAAAGACATCCTAATGAAGCTTTGCTTCCTTGCTCATCACTCATCTCTTTGCTGACTGAAAGCCTACCTGCTCAGCAGCTGGAGGAAGCCAAACCAAATGACCCAACACCAACCAAGTACCTTGCTCAGCACACTGAGGAGCTCCCACTTGCCCTTTCAGCCACATCCCCGAGGCCATGGTATCAATCTCACCTCTCACCTCCATCTCCCTGCATTCCCCAGGTCTTGTGTCCACACCTCAGCATGCCTTTGTTTCTTGTTTGTTCCTGGCTTGGCTTTGAGCTCCCTCGGGAAGATGGGCTCATGAAGCAATCCAGAAAGCTGGGCCAGCCAAATTTGCAAAACAGAGCATTGAGCAGGGGAAACACCTGTGTCCCAGCTTTGTGCATATTTCGTGTGAGGTTTCACAGGACCTTTAATGTCTTCCACCTCCGCTGGGCTGAGGCAGCCAGCTGAGGGGCTCAAAACCAGAAAGAAAAACAAATAAAAAGAGTCACAGAAGATGATTGTGAGGGAACACTGACTGACTGAAGCGGTGGATCAGGTAAGAGTGCTGCAGCTCACCAAAACCAGCTGGGCTTTGAGGGGTCATCATCAGCCACTGAAACCTCCCTGCAAACAGCTGGGCACAGACTCACTATGACAATGGGGCTGTTTCTTCACAAAGCTGTGATCTGTAACCTCCGTTCTGTGGCTCCACGTCCAAAGAGCCCTGAGTGGTAACCCTGATGCTTTGCAGGGTGCTGCTTTCACATCGCTTACAAAAGCAGAGAGAAAACCAGAACACAGTGGGCAGGAAAACGCAAAAGGGATTAAATGCCAACCTAAATAATTCTGAGGGTGTAGGACTGAGAGCGATTTCATTTCTCACATTTCACATAAAAACCACCTCCAAGCTCCACAAGACACCTCCTCACCTCTGTTCTGAAATGGAAATGAGGTGGCACGCGGATGGGGCCTGCATGTCCTCAAGCCTCCCTCCCTCACACTGCGTTACAGCCAGCCATCTTCTTTATGCCCCTGTGGAATCCACCAGCCTCAGCTCAGCTCTGGTCACGCATGCTCTGTACTTGGCCACATGCCTTGGGTTAATGCAGACGCAGACCCAGCACTGGAGTGTGGAGTCCTGCCCAGGGAGCATGTCCCCGGTGTCTTTTTATCATCTGAACAACATGTGTTGCTGTTCTCTGTGTGCACGCATTTTTCATCTGATAAATTTATGTTGCTGGTCCCTTCTCTCACTTTTCTCTCTGCTTCTCCAGTGAGCAGCTGCAGCAGCCCAGGACTGCCCTGCAGGCTCCATTCCTCCTCTCTCTGGCTCAGCTTCTGGTTTTATTATTTATTAGCTGCAATGGTTTGTGGAAGTTTTGTGGCATCGTATTTCTCACTCCTTTTTATTTTTTTTTTCCCCTCATGCCTCATACCTCAAATATGAGCTATTTGTCCTTTTTCAGGAAATCTGACATTAGGAAGGTTTGGCTGAGCTGGGAAGTCAGGAAGCTCTGGGACGCAAATCAGGCAGGAGCCGTGACCTTGGCCATGCTCTNTAACTCTTTTCTTTCTTCACTGCCTGCAGAGCAGGCCCTGCTGCTCAATGCACCAGGCTTGGATCTGGTGCCTGGATCTGAGCTTGTTAAAGATGAAAAGTATTCTATAAACATCACTGGTACTTAAACAAAGCTGTAATTTCTGCCCTCAAATGCAGTGCTGGATGGGCTGCTGGGCACACACAGCTGTGCTCACGCTCCACGAGGTGTTTTCTTAGCACACATATGCCAGCAGGACGCCAGCTACTACAGACAGATGGGAATGCAAGGGGCAGGTGCTGCTCCTTCAAACACATCATTGCATTTCACATTGTAGCTCTCACCAAAAGGTGCTTGCAAAGGTGGGGTAGACACACATGTCACCAACCTGTAACACTCCCATACCTGGCTCTCCTTTGATGCAAGCACTCATTCTAGGGCTTCTGCATGCAATTACACAGCTGATCATCATACCAGCTGCAACCTTGCTCCATCTTTGTTCAGCCTCCAGCAGAGCAGCTTTCAAGCCAGGTTGTCTTATGTGAGAGGAGGAA
>PPHD01021943.1:0-13052 GCA_002909625.1 Bambusicola thoracicus | reverse complement strand
TGGTATATGGAAGTGCTTAAGAAATCTGCAGTATGAGTAATTTACTAAGAATCAGATGTGACATACAGTATCTTAAAAATCTGTAAAAAAGCAGCAATGTTCTGCAGCACACCTTTCTTGTGAGTTTTTTGTGTTTTTTTTTTCTTTTTTTGCATAGGCATATTGCTCTTGAGAAAATAGCTTTCAAACATTAAGTTTCACATGAATATAGCTGAAGGAAATGGAAATGTCAATCTGTGTTCCTTTCTAGACCATTCTCTAAAAATCCTTTCTTGTAAGATGAAAAAATTAAGCTAAATGTGCACACCAAAAAGAGTGTATTTGGCAGTAATTAAACAGTGTTGTTTTATGCAGAACCTATAACTGTATAGATGTAGACCAGAAGGATATTCTGGGAGAGGAAAAGACTGAGTTTCTACAAAGTATTACATTTTATAAGGAAAGAGAAAACAAGTCTGGAAAAGCGTAATGTAAACAGTGGATGTTGCAGTAAAGTTTGTTCAAGTGGAAATGGCGTTTCCTGTGGCTCAAAACCAGAGATAATGACTCCCTTACTCAGATTTACCAGAAGTGAGGGTTTCTTTTGCTCAGTCACCTGAGAAAATGGATCGCAGTGTTACTACACAATGTAGATCTCCCTCAAAAAGAGTCTTCCTTTAAAGAGTTAAGTAGCTGTATCTACTGTGCTACCACAAGCTTTCTGTCACGTTGTCCCTTCACTATCTAATTCAAATTCAATGCAAACAGGATGTTCCTGCCCATCTGTAGGTGGCACCTACCTTGCATTCTGTGTCATGGCCACCTCATAGATGCTCTGACAGGTGGCTCCACCTCGCATGAGATACTGGGAGGTGGTTATCTGCTGTTTTCACCAATCAGTAGGACTGTTCTGCCAAATGTGAAACCTGGGCTGAGCTACAGGGCAGTACAGCTGCTGCTGGGCAGGCTGTGAACAGAGCCGTGCTGCAGGGCTACAAAGGAGCTGCGAATCTGACCTCTTGCTTGGCTACTCACTTTCTTTTCTTGAATGCCCATAGCTACTTCTAAACCACCTACTGGGGGAAAGTATTTTATCTGAGCAGTATTCCTTTGCTCTCAGTATGAAGAAAACACTGTAAAGAAAGGTTCCTGTGCAGTTCTAGGAAGGGATTACAATTTGCCCTTAGCCAATAGGGTGTAGGAGTATTGGTTGCTTTTGTTTCATTTTGTTTTTTAATAATCTTATTACTACCCCACTGCACATGAGGACTCTGACAGTATGGGACTTCTTGTGTGTATGTAAAAATAATTCCTCAATGTTACAGCAAAGTAAAATATGGGAAATCTCTTTGTGATATAGTCTTCTTCCCTATTTTCATATTTACACATTAAAAGAATACTGCTGATTTATCATTAAGCTGGAGACTCAAATTAACAGGGCACTTGCTATTTCAGACTGAATGCTGTGATGTGGCAGAAATAAATGCTCTGTTGCAGCCAGTTGCAGGCACTCCATGAGAGCACAGCGGGGCTGCTGCAGGATGTTGGGATGAGGCTTGTCCTTATGAGTTGCCGGAACTGATGGAACTGATATTCCACGTGGAGTTTTGTCCTTGTGCTGCAGAGGTTGGTGAGGTGGGCTGTCCTGAGCCTTCCAGTCATAGCTTTATCAAAACTGGGAAATCCCAGAAGATGCACTCAGGAAGCCTGTTTATGCCTTCTGTCATATACAGATCTGTTGACAGATTAAATTTAGCATGCTTCCAGCTGTTATCTTTCAGATTTTCCATGAATTATTCAGCACTCACGCTAGATATTTCATATGCTATTTTCTCAGATATTTTAATCTCCGCGGTATTGTTCTTTAAGAATTTAACAAAGAAAACTCAAATAATGAGCTATATGTTCAAGATCTGATTAAAAAAAAAAAAAAAAAAAAAAATCCAGTTAGTTGGTAGACTCATAATCATCACCATTCAAAAGGTAAATGTAAAATAAGCAAATATTTCAGACACTGGAAATTCACTCTAGTGACATGAATTTGCTCAAAAAAATCAATTTTCAAGCATGTGTAGTCCAAATAGACATCTCTGAATTCCAAAGCTCCCTAAAACCAGGATGTCTTTCCTGCATGGCATATGTAGGAGCAAAGTCCAGGCAGTGCTTCACGCATGGTTCTCATGTTGAAATATTGTATATTATTATGATTTCAGTTTTGTTGTTGTTTGTTTTTTGTTTCCTTGTTTGCTGTCGTTGTAATGTTGGAGCCAGGGAAAAACAACAAAGGACGGACATAGATGAGTCTTTAAAATTCCTATCATAATATCTTAGATTGCTATTTAATACTGTGATGCAGGTTTTCTTGGATACTTTAAGAGATGCATCCTTCCATTTCCCTTTTGCTGTCTGATGATGTATATGACATAAGCAAAATAGCTTAACTGCCGTTTTCAATATTCATCATATATTATTATGATTTCTGGTGATTCTGTTGAAGACCTTATCCTGTTTCACTTCTTCAGGATGAATGATTTCAGAGTCTCTTGCAATGCAGGGTAATGGCATTCCTGATTTTCTTTCACAGGCTGCAGGGAGGCACTTACATGGGTGATTAATGATTCCTTGCTCCAGGAGCACTGTTCACTGGTGGATACACTCCACTAACTAACTTCAGGTTTCTCTGGCAGCACGATCTGTAGCGAGTTAGTGTTTATATTCAATATGCAAACTTCACATTATATTTAGCCTGAAAGGGAAAGATAGTTTGGTCCTATACCTAGCCTTAATGGAAGTCTTTAGTCCTGTGATGGTTTCAGAGAAATTAGAATTTCCTCCCTCAGGGTGAAAAGATGATTCTCATTTCTTCTTATAGCTTCGCTCGTGCTTATCCTTCCTATTATTCTACACTATTTCTTTTTTTTTTTTTTTTTTTTTTTTTGCCACCTTGAATATAATTCTTTTATCTCTCTAAATTCATTGCTATCTCTTCCTCCTCTCTTTTTCTATTTGCTGTTTAAGCCTGCATAAATGTGTGCAGAACATCCACCTAGATCTTAACTATTTGTTGAGACGCATAGCTATTTCTTATACCACATCCACTGCACTCCTGCTTCATTTTAATTATATAAAGGAAGACAAGTTTTTTCTCTTCAGTAGGGAAATTGAAAACAGAAATGTTTCAGGTCTGATAAAACTAAGAATACGGAATAAAGAAAAACTATATCAGAAAAAGAAACACCAATACTAAACTAATTTTACATGTCAGATCTGAATTATTGTCCTCCTTTTTTCTCACTGTAGGTCATTTTGGGAATAAACATTCTTTTCCAAAGTAAGATCACATTTGTTTTTAAAAGATATTGAAATAAAACTTGCACATTTTCCTAAATTAAATTTAGTGCCTAATATAAATATAAAATCTAAACATCCAGACTTCTAGTGTGCCTGTCTCCTTTGGCAGCTTTTCTCTTTTTTCCTAAAATATTAATTTCTTTAAAGCTTATAATTAAGCATCCTCTTCACAATTTCTTAATAAAATTAACAAAAGTTGCATTTTATGTATTTGTAAGGAATTTGTAAATTTCAAAATACCATCAAGGCACAACTCTTCTCTGCTGTAAGGTGGAAATCATAGTTCAGATTTTCACACAAAAGAGACTATGAATACAGTATGAGAACAAATCTTGGTTGTGTTGATATTCACCTACGTTGTGTAATATGAGTTTTAATGCTACAGCAAAAGTTTCAGACAATAGGACTTGATCACAGATTTTTCTACATCCTCTGAGCTTAGGTAGATATCGTGTTTGGTTTTGTTTTTTTTTTAGTGCATAGGTCTATCTTTGCTGCTGAAAAGTCTATGAGGAAAATTTGAGAAAAAATAGTGACAGAAAGCACTGTGGCTTGAGAAAAGCCATATTCCATCAGTTTTGTTTTGTGCTGCTTTGTATTAACTTGAATTATGAATATTTTGTGATTAGCAAATTAATTTGTGAGAGTTCTTAATTTTTATTCAATTTCACAGTTATTTTCTATTTCAGAACACTGAATAAAAAGATATGGCAACAATTCCAAATGCAGGTTTCGAACAGAGATTAAGATTTTAAAATTTAAGACACATTCTAACTAGGAGGTTTGAATGTTTCTATCATGTTCAATATGTGCTGGGTCCAGTGGTAGAAAAGTTCTTTGGAATCTTGTCCTATCTTGTAGAGATCGAATACTTAATTTTTTATACTAAAATGACAGTTGAAGAGTAATGGCAAGGAAATGACAATGCTTAATATTGCAAATTATGTGCCAGCAATCTGGAATTTTTGCAGAATTGTTTTCCTCATGTCTGTAGGATTTTCTTCTTCAAAACAAAGATCCAGTGGACACAGTGCTTTGTAAGCAGAGTTCAAGTTCTCCTCCTATTCATGCAGAATTCAAAAGCAGCCAGGGGGCCTTGGGATCCCCTCATTTGAGATACCTTATTCATGAAAATTAAAAATGGCTGTTTGGCCTAGGGCTTTTGAGAGCTCTTCAAAAAAAAGCATACAAAGTAAAGAGAAATTCCTTTCAAAGGAAGGCATTCATGCTTAATGCTAAACAGATACACAGCATGCCAGATTTAATGCAAACACAAGAGTGCCAAAATACAGGAACTGCACAGTATAAATGTCTGTGTGGGGGAAAAAAAATAGGGATTACAAGATAGAAATTCATTTTGGTCCCTGTGCTACACACAGTCAGGAGAGGAGATGAGAGCATCAGCAGCACTGTTTTCACAGGTGGACAAGGAGCAAAGTACTGGGTTGTTACTGTTGAAGCTATTCAGATTTCTTGGCTCATCTCTGCCTCGCAGAGGGGAGATGAGTCCACCTTTCTCCAGGCACTCTGATCACTCTCAAGTGTCATCCTGAACTGTCAGCAAGGACTAAATGCTCTCACATCTTTAGCCTTAACATCTGTCAGTGAATGGGAGCAAGCTGACATTTATGTAGCAGTGCTTTCCTGCTAATGCAGTGGCAAGCTTTGCTGTGTCCCTTTTGCAGCTCATCTTTTTTTTTTCTATCTCATGCTTATACAAGCAATGCTTGGCACCTCTGATATTTAGGATTAAACCCTGAAAGCTGGCAGATGATATTTGTAAAATGTAATTTCTGCAAAGCAGAATATTTGGTCTGTGATAAGCTTATTTCACTGTCTTTAGTTAATTCATGTATATCCCCAAAGGAACTTTAAGATGAATATGTTAATAGAGGTTATCTTCAGAGATAAGAGCTACCAAGACAGACTCATTTTTTCTATATCTCACAACAAACACTGACATGATTCAATGAGTTAGCTGTGAGTGTTTATATGCGTAAGAATCACATACTGTGCATTGCCTACAATTCATCTGCAATGAAGGAAAGTGAAAAGTAGAAAATGATGCAGGATAAATTCTTGGCATATTTATTAAGCAAGAATATGAAATGTGGAGTGTTACTTTTGATCTCTGTCCATCATTCCTAGCACTTAAAAGGGACCTGAGTCTTCTGAAATTTAAGCACATGGGTGCCTTTCTTAGAACAACTATACCTTTAGATTCTATTTAGAAAATTTAAGGTTTGATTTAACCTCAATTTTGATTTTATTTGGAAGATTTTTTATATATTTTTTTTTTATTTTTTGGTGGAGGGAGAGCGTGTGCAGAACTGGTGGCATTATATCCCCAAGAAACATCCTAAAAGAAGGGAAGAAAACATAACTAAAATCCAACCTCCAAATGTCTGTGCAGATTCAGTTCATATCTCAGAAAGACTGATTTCAGCATTCCAATGTGTTTCCAGTTAGAGTTAGTACCCAAGTAAAGTCCTACACAAATAGGATAGCAAGCATAGCTCCCAATACAGAAAACTATGCTTTTTTGGCTTACTAGCTCAAACAACTAGCTGTTGTTTGACTTATTTTTAAAAAGTTGCCTGTTGAATAACTATACTAGTAGTGTAATTAAAAGGTCAGTAATGAAAGCTATTGTGTCTGACCATAAACTGTTCCCAAAAACTTCCGGAGCAAAAGGGGGGCGGGGGGGAGGGGGAAGAGAAGAATATATATTTGTAGCTGATCAAAATAACCAGATAACATTTTTCCCAATTGAGGATCATATTAAATTCAAAGTTGATATTAGCTGCATTTCATTAATAAGAGGTTTACATTTAGCACAACTTATAATTATGCCAGTAGTAGGACAATTGTCATTACATTAACCACACTTGTCTCACCACAGGGTCTGCAGGCAGGAATAGAACAGTGTGTTCTGCTTGCCTAGAGTAAAGCACCATCTTTATCCAAAAAGTTGCTGTTATTAAATCAGTGAATTTATTTGTATACGTGCTGGTGAAAGACTTTGTAATCTTGCTCCTAGATTAAGACAAGCATGTTTGAATGTAACTTAGTTAACTTTTGTGATCCTGTCTAACATTATTAGTCTCTTCAATTCTAGCTATTGTCTAAGCAGTCAAAATGAGATCCAGAAAATGACTTTCAGCTCAAAATCACGTCTAGTAAATTCTTTAGAAAAATCCAGCACCTCCAAATAGGACAGAGTCCCTGCAAACTCAGTAGAAGATAGATTTATATTCCTAAAATGCCAGAGTACTACTGGGATAATGGTTGCCTTCTATTTATAATAGTTTCCTGATGTATGGAGAATTAAGTCAGAAAACTTTCCTGAAGGGCTGCAATTTGTAGCCCAGTTTCCACTCTCTAGGCAAGACCAAGTGAGAGCACAGTACTGAGGTCCAGGTCTTGCAAAAGTGCTAAGACCGTAATTAGTTTTATATGTTCTTAGAGTCCTGAAATTTTAGATTATTTTCTTAAACAGCAACTTGCCCCGTTTTCCATATAGATTTTATAGCAAATACTTTCTCTTTTCTTGGTCAACCAGGTAGTCTGTTTTCTTCCTTTAAATTTGTCCATGTTCTCTATCTCCAAATAAGTGCCACTGGCCCTGTCCTTACTTTGCTTTCAACAATATATTGAAATGTGACTGGACTAAATTTAGTTTGTGAAAGAAATTAAGCTCATGCTGTAATATTAACAATCACAAGTACTTCAACACAGAAAGACCTGTGTTGAGATTATGTAGAGTTGCAGGTTACTTCAAAGATAGAAAACTCTTTAAAGGCGAACAGATATGCTTGTTCAGTGCAAATTGTATCAGAAAGACCTATCTTGATCTGTCATTATGGTGTTGAAATTATCCTTGCTTTTTGAAACTGTATGTTTTCTTCTTTCTGTATAACACTGCCCTTTTTCCTCACCACTTAGAAAAAAATACCATAAAATGCTATTTTAAAGATTAATTAAGTTCCAGGGGTAATTACTTACTGATTCATATTTGACATGCTTCCTGTAGCTAATACTCAGCAGGTGTCTTGTTTGCATTTGAGAAAATAACACAGTGTAAGGACATGTGTAAATCCTGTGTCAACAGCAATTATTCATAAATAGGTCAAGCTATTAAAGATGTCTAAGGAGAATTTAAACTGTAGCTTTTAAACTAAATTACTTGAAAAAATCCTATTTGTCTTGTTCGCAGGCAGACAAAATTCACAAAATCATTAATTCATGAAAGCATTTAGTTTTCCCACTTTAAAACTTGATATTTAAGCCTATGTTATTAAGATCTGGTGAGCTACTCTGATTAATTCATTAACCTGCATTAAACTAAGAGCTGCAAACACTTCTAACTCATTTGTATACCAAATTTAGTAGAAAACATTGTAAATAAATACTGCAGCAGATCTATTTTATTTTGTATGGACAAACATATCCTTTACTGCTGAGAATGATTTTATGAATGATCCCTGATTCTCACAAGGAGTTGCTGAGAAGTCTATTTTGAGCCAAACAAGACTTAAAAATGTAGCACTATTCTTTCCTCTTTCTCTCTCTCTCTCTTTTTTTTTTTTTTTTTTTTTTTTCATTGCAGATATTGCTTTTGTCTGATTGTCACAAATGTGAGTGTTCACAGTTGTGGAACTTTCCAGCCATCATTTCTTTGTACCTCTGCACAGATAAGCAGCTAAAAGCAACAAAGCAACACTTCTAACACTTCTTAATCAAATGCTTAGTTATTTACATAGTATCAGACACTTCTGCATCAGAACATTCAGAGCCTGTCCTTCCAGAGGCCTCTCATTTGCAATTAACTGCAGCTTCAGTACTGCAGTCCACATAAAAAATAATTTAAAAATGGCTTACAAAGAAGCCCCAGACTTACTGTTTTCTGTTATTATTTCACCAAGATTTTATTCCCTCTTTCCCTCTCACTGTAAGGATGAGGTATTCTCCATCTTGCTTCTTCAAGTGTCTTCAGCTCAGAACTGATCTTTTGTCAGTATCTCCATGCTATTAGACTGCTCTCACTTCATCTCTTTGAGTCATTTCTGCTCTTCAGGCCTCTGTTTAAAGTTTTCCTTCTGTCTAGCTTATAAATCCCTGTCTTTTCAAATTATTTCTGGTCTAGTATATCATTGTAAGAACCCGGTATACTGCTCTGTAGGTATTTATGCTATATTCTTAACATCACAAATATTGTCATCATGAATGTTGTTCAGTATCATTTATTTTTTTTATTTTTGTTTCTAATGTTTCGGTTTCTATTACCTAATTTAGTTGTACTTTCATTCTTTAACTATTCTTGCAAGACAAAGGATATTCTAAAAAATTATGAATTATGAAAAAATGAAAAAGTGGAAATAAAGCCTGGGGATTTTTAGTATTTAAACTCTATAAGGATATTTAAAAATAATGTCAGGATATGACTTTGGAAATAAGAAGCTCCTTGCTATATCTTAGCTAGAAGAGCTAGAAGAAGTGTCTACAAAAGAAGATAAAGTGATTAAGGAAACTCATTGAACACTGTCAAATTTACATCTAATGCTACTTAATTCTAGAGATGAAAATACATAACTGTGTCAATCAGTTATGTCTGTATTTGTTTAAATAATGTTGTTAAACAGCGAGTGGGTGACACTATTTTTGAAATATAGGGAGCAGGAAATAATGTACTGACAGTGTTTTTCACTTAGTCTGACAGCTACACTGTGATTTAGAGTCTGATCCTGCATTACGACCCTAAGCAAAACTCTATGGATATCAATGGGAGTCTCATTTCTCCAAAAACTGCAAAATCTGACTCTCAGCTATGTGGCAAAATTGTATGGTATTCTGGGGACATCAATATTAATACTTAAGATTTGCGCAGAGCAACTGTATTCCTATATTTGCTAGAACTGGCTTTTCAGAAAATACGTCTCTTTACTCCTGCTCTTGTGAGAAAGCAAAATAAATTCTAGACTGGGAAACTGAAGGGTAGAATGTATAAATATATATATATGAAGGAAGACTCCTTTTCATTCCACAGTACTCAAGACATTTCTGCCTTCATTGGCTGATACCATAGCAAGGAAATTTCAGATGAAAATAGGAGATATCTGCACTGACATTACCTTTCAATGCTTTTCTGTCTCTGTTACACATTTCAATACCCCTGAAAAATTTCTAGCAGTATTCTCTTCCATCTGTATCTCAACCATGACTTCAATCTGAAACTTATACAAATGTTTGTGATGCTTTAAATTTCTTCTTCTTATTATAAAAATGTTGGGGTCTCTCCAGCCACAAGATTAAGACTATAAAGTGCTCAGTTTGGGAAAACTCTTGCTAGGAAAATGAAACAGAACAAATAAAGGAAAAATTGACACCTGCTTATGTTATATATTTTTGTCTTATTTGAATTTTCTTTAAAATTATTTTATAAACTAAAAATAATATAATCTCAGTCTACAGTCATTGCATAGCTCCAGAAGAAATTGCACACCCCCTCTATCTCTCTCACATTGTGCATAGTTAGGTAAGTGGTCAGATCATATTAGAAATCTACTCTTATCAACTCAAGAATAAACTTAGATTCCATTTCAAAAAATGCTGAAATCAGAGGCACTCTCTTCTTTGAATCAGTTCCTTTTTCATCCTAAAATCCTTAGTTTGTTGCATTAGACAATTTTGTCTTTGTTTGTATTCTCTAGTAATGTAATTTACTCATGTGTTTTTACATTAATACTTTTTTCCAACTCATTTCAGTAATATGAAGGAAAACATATCTAGGTGTTTAAGGAATAGGCAATCTCTTGGAAGAAGATGTAGTAATATTCAGGCTGAATTATTGGGCAAACTGAAGGTGAAGGAGGGAGAGAGATTCATGACTGGGGACACTTGGAAATGCAGGTTATGTAGATTTAGTTACTATTGTTGGATATTAGATCTTAAAAAAAAAAAACACAAAAAGCAAACAACAAACAAACAAACAAACAAAAACACTTAAAGTAAAAAAGAAAAAGAAAAATATTTGAGATTGATTTATTTCCTCAGAGAATCATTTGTTTCTCAAGCTGCTTTTTTCTATCACAAATAAAAATGAAGGAAAATAAAAAGTAGAAAAGGGTGTCACATAGACTGTGAAAGAAGAAACTATTTTAAAATAAAACCTGACTGCGGACATCAGGGGTAGAAGCTAGTAGCAAATAATAAATTTCCAAGTGGGAAATCCTGAGAGGAATGGGTGCTCAGCCTGTGGTCTAGATAAACGGCTATTTCAAAAATGTGGACATTTAGAGCTTATTCTTACATGAAAGTAAGGATATCCCTTTGTTAACTGTACTTATTTTATTGGTGTGTGCTGGATCTGCATGGATAGAGTGCCAAACCATACTGTAGCTAGGGAGATTTACTCTAATTACGATATAATTTGTGAACAATTATTGGAAAACCAAGTATTTACAATGTTTCCAGTTAAATGAAAAAAAAAAAACAACAATGAAATTTTGTAAAGTTACAGAATGCTGTACCTATGGTTGTTGTAGCTTGGCTATAAAAGATACAAACTGAAGAACACTTGAAACATAGATTTTCAGTTCCTTACCCTTATTGCCAGTTGTACAGTCAACAAATGTGCAGTTGGAAGACTAACATGGTTAGGATGGAACTTTACAGGTGTTATGGTTGGAAGGATTATCATGATGGAAAAGGGACAATCAGAGAAGAAATGCTCACTTGTATCCAAGGATCTAGGCTTACAGTAGAAAACTCTAAAAAAGAGGGAGCTCCAGAAAGACATCCTTACCCAGTGGTAGTCAGCCCTTAAATGGGGTCTAGGCTCCACTCCTTCTGGTCACACAGGTGAATTGTGTTCACCTGTACTCCCACGGCTGACCCAGTCCTTGCCTCAGGTGATCAATCAGTGGTTCAGGCTGTGACTCAACAGTTCCCATAAACCGGTATACTCAGTCACACAGAAACATATATGCAGAGAAATGAACTTATATTTTGTTCCTAGATTGAAGACTTAACAAATTAAGAAACCTAGACACTTGTTCAACTGTTTCAGAACAGCTAGATGCCCTGCCAATATATGGTTTTGACATCAACATTAATTTACCTTACAGAAAATGGCTGAAAAGAGATTTGCTGTGGTTTCCAGATAACAATGGTTCTGTCTTCAGAGTGTGGGGCCTGAAACGGTATGTGTTTCTATTCTATTTGAGTTTTTATACTTTTTCAATTACTTTTTTAAAGCCACAATTTAAAACTATTATTGAACAAAAGTTTTGCAAATGTAGCTACATCTCTTGCTTTTCTCTGAAGATATTAGCTTACATGAATTTAATATGAATATTGAGCTATATGCACTTACGGAAACACACATATGTCTTGTAATTAATATTTGTGATGTTACAGAAAATCACTGTGTGAGAATGAATCACTTTCTCATGTGTTCTAACTCATATACAAATTAATTAAATAGATTTATTGTATTTGCTTGTATGAAACATGGAAGAGACATTGTTTTATCATAAAAGGGAACCCATGTTAAATTATTCAAAAAAATTACACAACAGTATATATAATACACAAGTATACATTAATCTTCCTGCATACTGGTGGAGCAGAACAATCTACTGTGTTCTATACTTAGTTACCATCTTTCCAATGACTAAATATTTATGACAGTAGAGAATGGAAAGTATGAGAACATATCTTCTATATTATGGAACACGTTAACTGAAGAGTGTGCATGTGTAAAAAACATATACAACACTCCTATGAAGAGATGTAGAAAACAAATAATATGTGACAGAGTTCATATAATTTACACAAAAACACATGAGAAAAATTACACAGTTCTTAATGAACGACTTGAATCTGATTTTGTTTTCTTGCCAAAACTCCCTGTCAGTATTTGATTCTATTGATGTTGGTGCAAAATTTCATGTGAAAACTCTTCTGTATCTACAAGGTATTTACTACCTTATTTTCTTTTCTAATGTTACTGTTGTGATTCTTATGTATCTCTTCTAAGTTTGCTATTTGTTGTGCATACTCTTGACTTTACAGTGCAGGCACTGGACATGGAATTGATTAATAATAGAAGTGCTCAGGTTGGAAAAGACCTTAAAGATCACTGAGTCCAACCACAACCTAATCATACTACCTAACTCTAACAACTCTCCACTAAACCATGTCCCTGAGCATCATATCCAAATGGTTTTCAAACACATCCAGGGGTGGTGACTCAACCACCTCCCTGGGGAGCCTATTCCAGTGCTTAACAACCCTTTCTGTAAATAACTTTTTCCTGATATCCAACCTAAGCTTACCCTGCCACTTAAGGCTTTTTCCCCTCATCCTGTTATCGGTGAGAAGAAACCACTCTTGCTGTAAGAACCTTTCTGATATTGGAAGAGCAATAAGGTTTCCCCTCAGCCTCCTTTTCCCCAGACTAAACAGCCCCACTTCCTTCAGTTACTCCTCACAGGGCATATTCTCCAAGCCCTTCACAAGCCTTGTTGCCCTTCTTTGGACCTGCTCCAGCACCTCAATGTCCTTTCTGTACTGAGGTGCCCAAAACTGAACACAGTACTCGAGGTGAGGCTTCACCAAATGTTGAGTACAGGGGCAGGATTACTTCCCTAGTCCTGCTCACCACACCATTCCTGATACAAGCCAGGATGCCATTGGCCTTCTTGGCCACCTGGGCACAC
>PPHD01021942.1:0-13052 GCA_002909625.1 Bambusicola thoracicus | reverse complement strand
CAGTATAGCTCTGTTTGGAATAGTGAAAATCACTGTGTGGAGCAGCAAATATAACTCTGAGGTAACGCAAGCAGTTGATTCCAGCTTTCTTTTAATTTTTCAGACTAAATCGGGGCATAAATAATCCAGATGCTCATAGTAACAGGTTCTGCAACAAAATATGCAACTTGAGTTACGTTGGAAAAACAAGGCCAGCATTATCAAAACTGACAGATAACACTAAGCAAAATCTTGCAAGAATGTGCACACCCATGTTCAGCAGAGCCTCTGAATAGAAATAAATGCACCTGGGCTATGACAGCAGAAGGATAAATACACCTGCAGAATTCTGTATTAAAAGATTTTTAGAAAGCCCATGAGAAAGCTGGGCTTACCTCCTTTAGCTTCCATAAGACATCTGATAGCTTCTTCTGCTTCCTCAGCAGTGGTGGTTTTGATTTGCTTGACGTTGTAAGGTTTACTTATTCCAGTCCGAACTTTAGGCTTCAATAACAAAATACAAAACTGAGTAATGCTGACAGAATCATTTTTTTCTTGTGTACTTGTAATCTTATGGCTAAGCTCACACACCTGTAAAGCTCTGGTTTTGCCAGTGGCTGTTCAGAAATCTATAAATTCTACAGAAATTGTGGAGAGTCTTTTGGCAAGCATTGAGCCTTTGATATGAGCTGAGGAGACAGGCAGATAGCTAACTGCCACAGCTGGTCTCTTAGCCATCCCTTGTTCAATGCATTATGGTTTCCCTCTAATAAGACAGGAGTGGGGAGGTGTTTCCACATTCGGGTATTGATTTCCCTGTTGATGGGGGTGACAGCCTTGCTGGCACCAGCCAAGACTTTTCCTGTATTCCAGGCTCTAGGATATCCCATCAAAACTAGGTAAGAAGAGAATTAAAGCACATTACCGTGGTGCTCAAAATTCAAGCTAACATTCGTCAAAGAACATCACAGAAAATAATCTAACAGTGCCCTGGGTGTGCACCATTCTCTCTCCTCACTCTTCAGCCTCTCATTCTTGACAATTTAATACGGTTTTTTCTGGGGTCCAGCTGGTCCTATGGTCTAGTATTACAGCACCCCACACTCATCTTAGCATTTCCAGCTCAGGCAGGTGATGGACTTCCTTCCTTGTATGACAAGAGCGTTACGTACTGATGCTCAATGCCTGCATGGATGGGGGAGATGAGGATGATGCCACATGGCCGCACTGAGAGGCAGGACTCACCGGCTGCTGAGGGGCTCCAGGCAGCAGCTTTGCTGTGGCCAGGATGGAGCAGGTGGAGTGGCTTCCTGAAGAGAGGGAACCATCTGAAGAGGACTTCTTGCCTGATGTTCCAACTGAAAGAGGAATAAAAATGACTTGTTGCATTCAGTAACCTGCAATGGCAGGTTACTCTCTTTGAAACGTTTTTGTGAAAAATGAAAGAGACACTGTCACTGTCCCTGCTCCTCCAGGTGATGGGCATATTATGCAAGACCTTCCTGAGGGAAATCAGAGACCATGAATCCTTCTGCCTGGGTGCCTACAGGAGCACACTTTGATCTAGGACGACTAAATGGGCTGAAGCTGTCACTACTTTAAGTCTAAGATGGAAAAATCTGAACGCAAATGAAATCTTGAGCTGTTTCAGGAAGGATTTTCCTAGTTAGTTTTGCTTTCATTTAACAATTAAGTTAGCTGAGCATTAGCACTGCCTTCCAGGCATAGAAGTACTAATGCCAGCATTGTCACTTCTGTACAACAGACTCAGAAATGAATGGGAATAATGCTGAAGAACTTGTCTTCCAGCAACGAGTCTGACAGAACCTTTGAATTAAGACTGGAAAATACATAAAGAGAGGATCTGAGGGCTGCAAAAACCAGTATAGCGTATAGCTTGTGTCACACAGAAGACTCAGATGATTATCTGGATTTAGCAATCAGCATTCTTCCAGAAGCAGCCATAGGAACATGAGCAATGCAGTACTGATGACCTCTTGGGTGAGTGGAGCTCAGGTAAACAGCACCTTTGTGCTTCACTGAACACAAAAGTGAACAAGAGCTACTTGCAAAGTAAAGCAGAAAAGGACGAATAGTACAGAACAAGCATTTTATCAAAGCTTTTAAAAAGAAGGTTACAGTTAAGTCAGACCCAAGGAAACTATAGGAAAACACCCAGCAACTTTCTAAGCCAGCAGGCATAAATGGTATTTATTGTGACAAAGTGGTAGGTCAACTCATGGAACTGAGCGATGAGTTAGTACTGTCATTCCGTACTCACTAAAGCATGGAGCCTTTCTTTAAGGAATATCTGTCACCCTAAAAACAGACTTCCCCCACTGCTAGCTGTGGCCGTAGGCAGACTAAAACAGGCTGGGAAGCAAACAGAGCAGCAGCTTGACGTTTCAGAACAATGTCACCTTCTTTGTCACCGAGAAATGGCAGGCAACTGTTTGGCTGAGGCCAACATGACATGAAAGACAGTTAAACTCACCAGGAGGAGGAGGCCTCTGGGGGGGCTGGAGTGGTCGAGGCCTGTTAGGAACAGACAGAGACCTGCTTGGAGACCGGCGGTGACGCTCCCTGCTTGCCTCCAGCTCCTGCTTCAAATCAACCAGGTCTGTATCATCTAGGGAAATTTTAGAAAGGATCCATGTCAAACACTTGCTGGAGAGCATGCAGCAAATCTGGGCCATCTGTAGAGCGGCAATGACGAATGGCAATCCCGAGCCAGGTATCTCAGCAACAGCACACGGCTTCTTTCATCCTGTTTGCTCCCCTGGAATAGCTCCCTGCTCCCACCTGAGAAACATCTACCCAACCTTATGTCAAATGTTTCCCTCTCTCCTTTTTCCAGCATTTCTTAGCTGTTCCTGCTGACATACAGACTGCCTACATTCAATTTCTGGGTTACCGCTCACCTCGTTACATTGAGAGCTTTTCACAGGCAGACTTCAGTGACCTGGTATCATTCAAACTGAGGCACAGCAGCCATGGGAAAACTGAGTCACAATCAGTTCCTTACTCTTCCCTCCTGAAGGCTGCAATTCCCTCTGAAGATTAAGCAACCTTCCTTGCTCAGAACTGTTTTCGTGCCAGAGAAAGATCTATCATTCCCTCATCACATCTCTCTGTTTTCCAGCAACGTTTCACTACAGGTACACCTGCCCCAATGTGATAGCCCTTGGATGTACCTGAAATGACTGTGCTATTGCACTTTCACTCCATCTTAGCCTCTCTGACAGCTGGAGAGGAGTAGAGATGGCTTCCAGCTCCCAACTGGCTGCACTGAGGGCTTTTACCTTGGTTCTCCCACCTCCTTCCCCCACCCAGCCTTGCAGCAACAGCCTCTAGGGCTCCAGAACCCACTGGGTTTAGTTTTGTCCCCATGGTTTGGAGAGGAAGGAACTGACAAGCAGCAGTCTCTCCTGCTTTAGGCATTCTTAGATGAGTTCCTGTTTTTCAGAAAGTTGTACTCTCCAGGGCATGCTGAGCTGCCTCACACTTTCCTGCTCCCACTCAGCACCAGATGGCAGCTGCAGAGACACAGACTGTGATCTGCCCAGCCTGCCCCCCCGTTCCTTCTGCATTTTCTCTAAGCAACAGATATAGCCCCATCAGTATGATCCGAGGTGCCATGCAGGTGCCTAAAGGCACAGCTGGAAATTCTGGCAGTAATGCTGAGCAAAAGACAAAAATCGGTCACTTTCGCACTTTCCCTCCCGCTTAAAAGACTGCTGGGTTTTGGCAATGACTCTCAGGAACATCTGATCTCAGAAATACTCATGCACACTAGTGTGCTCCTGTCCTTGGTTTCTGCCTGCATCCAGCACCAGACCTACAGTCACCACACCTTTGATAGGAGGCACTCAGGTAGAACTGAAAGCTTAGGGAGGCATCTGGAATCGCAGAGACTTTCAAGATGGACTGAATACATCATATTTTGACTTTATGGGATCATGACAACACCTCAAACTCCTTCAAACTATACTTTGTAGCCTCTTACATACATACATCTTGACATATTTTTGTGTGTGTGCAGAAGAGCTAGTGCAGGTGAAAAGAATGCCTGCAACTCTCTGTGGTGTAATGAATCATCACATAGTAGGCCAGAGGTGTTCGGAGGGCAAGCCATCTCATAGAACAAAGTGATAGTTTTCACTGTATTTAATAATGACAGATTACTTGTTGGCTCAGGGCTAAGCTTCTGGGTCTGTCTACACACTGCACACAGCATACAGCTTAAGGTGGGTCAGAATGGTGTATATCACTGTGATTGTTTGGAACGTCTGCCTGTGTAAATTTAAGAATTTCATTCAATCTTTATGAACTCTGCTTCTGACTCAGCCTTTAAAGGCATTAGAGTTTTCACTTTTATATCAGAAGATTCTCCTCTGTGAGAGTGCAGGAAGAGCTTCTGAATCACCTGCTGATGGCATTGAAGTGTTTAAGATGCAACCCAGCCTGCCTCAGCTTGGCCACTGAGGCCCGTCCTGATCACACGCCAATGTAATAAGGCTGCCAGTGTGGCTAGCTCTTGCTGCAGTTTGTAGAGGTATTCTCTTCATAGCAACAGCTTTACTTTACAGAATAATTTCTTAATAGTGCATAAACAAGCCAGGTGACCAGAAAAACAGAGAGGCATATTTGCAAAGCACTGAAAGAATGAATATACCTATTGCATGAACCTCAGCTTCTTCAGAAATATATAGAATAGAAGCAAAGGAGAAATTTAACCTTCTTTTGAACTCGGTTGTTTGAACACAACTTCCTGAACAGCCCGGCTTACTCCAGTCTGTCACAGCTATTGCTCAGTGGACAGAACACATCTCATGACCAAATCAACAGCAGTCCTTGGATTTGACTTTGCTCTGGCCCTTACTAATAAGGAAATCAAGCACAGATGATTTTGTATTTTGTGCCCTGATGCTGTACAATATCAAACGAATAAAAAGAAACAATTTATTATGACTCTAAAGGGAAAGTGGCATTTCTCAGCACTACTACCTTGCCCTGGGCTGGAATGAAGTAAGATCTAAGCTTTATTATTTGCAAGGCTGTGTTGCCTTGGTTACAATCACAAGCTCAATAGTTGTTGAGCACTACATGAACATGTATCAAAAAGATAATCATCATCTTCAAATGTCCTACAATCAAATATAAATGATCAGGGAAATACAGACAAAAAAAAGAATGAACAACAAGTGTTCAGGTCTTACTTAAGGAACATACATAATTTACCTTTATACAGCCGTGGGTTTTGTCCAGATTTGGTTGAAAGAGCTGTGGATGAAAGGTGTCCAGAACCATCAGGCAAATATTCCGCTGTGTCTGCTTCCAGGTGTTGACACAAAGCATCATCTAAATACTCATCTTCATCCTCCACTATATCACCTGAATTAAAATATTATATAACACAGACTTGATGAGAAAGTGCATAAATGAATTGAACGTACACAGTGGGCAGGCTTCTTTTGTAATCAATGGTTCATTATAGTTTGTTTCTATCCAGACAACTGTACCACACACTGGATATGCTAACATATGCTGTTAACACTACACTGATAGGCCAATCTTAGCAATAGTTCTCTGCTGAGGCATAGTGCTGGGTCACAGTTTTATTTACAATCCTCTTTTTAAGCGGTGTGGCTTCATTCCAAGTTAAAATATCAGCGACACTCTCTGCGCTTTGTGCAGTCAAAGCCAGCAAAACAACTTCTCACAACTTAGCTTAGAAACCTGCTACTCACCTTCTGAGTCGTAATCCAAACTTGAGAAGTCAAAATTTTCTTCCAAAAGACAGGAATTTGCAGTGGGGGACATGGGGACAACGCTGTCTCGTTTCCGAGCAATTTCCTCCTGAAGTCCCTTCAGCCAGTCCTTAGTTTTGGGACGGATCTTCACTGTTCTGCCTCTGACCTAACACAAAAAAATTATTTCCCCTTTGTCAAGCAGGGGCACAAAACAAAAACGCCTGAGCAAGGTAAGTGTTGCCACTTGCTTGTAAGAGATATAACTGAAGCTTCATCTTAGAAGATAAACAAAAAGGAAGCACACTTTGTATCCTTATAACAACTTTTCAGACCGTAATTATATTCTTGAGAGAAAATAAGCTTTGAAGCTCATTAGGAGTTGCTGCTACATTTGGGGGTTACTTGAGAAAGAAGCAAAGTATCAGCTATCATCAAAATGATACTGTGATATTCATAATGGAGTGGGAGGGTTCCTTTTTTTAGTCAGTAGCTTTAAAGCACACAGAACCTCGTTACCTGCTGCCATCTGTAAGGAGGCTCTGCTCAGAAAATCCCAGATATGAGAGTCGATGTACTGACTGATTAATAGTTGATACAAAGATTAAGACGGCAGCTGATTGTATGTGTTACTCCGTGACATTTAGGGTAACAGGTATCCAAAATAGTGGATTTGGCAGCGCTATTAGCTTGGAAAGTTCCTGACTCTCATTCCTAGCCCCTTCACATGTTGTGCACATACAGCAGCATTTGATTCTGTGCTAAAAATTAGATCACTGGAACGAGCCAAATTAAAAGATAAAACTCCAAATATGACAGAACAACAACAGTTAAATCCACTGCTTCAGTGTTTAGTTTACACTGCAGCCCCACAGTCAGCATAAGTGGTGGGGTTGATAAATAGTAGCGTATATGTGTGGGAAGGAAGAACAAGGGACTAGAATATAAACTACTTACAGCTAATGCTGCACTTGCCGTAGAGGGCAATGAATCACGTTGCTCTAGCTTGGGAGAAGGAGTTTAGAGTATACACTTAAGGGAAACAAAAATCTCTAAAGAACAATCTTTAGCATGCTTTGGCAACAGTATAAAGACAGTCTGTAGAGCTTCAAGTGGCAAAGCAATGGCCAAGTCCGCACATTCTGCAGTGGTATCGCAAAGCCAGTCCCTAAGCACTGCTTAGGAACTCCAAGACAAGTTACTTTCTGCCCTCCTGAAACTGAAATACTGCATTAACATTAAGAAGTTCAGCAGCTGTGAAAGCCAAGGACTTTGTGAGCATGAAGCTTCTTTGAAAAAGGTCAGTTAAACTTCTAACTAAATTAAGTATCTCATTCTAAGCAGCCACTTTTGAGAAATCTGGGATGACGTTATTATTATAAGTATGAGATGGTCTTACTTTGATACCATCTATATCCATAACACGAAGTGCCGACTTGCTGTCTGCAAATGTTACCAGCATTTGGCCTCCGCTGATCCTAATGAAAAAAGAGAAGAAAAAACAGCGTGCTTCACTTCACCAGTGAGTAAAAAAGCCTTAAATGCAACCATGGTCATTTTGTAGAGCCATTTATTTAGTTTCAGCTTTATTTTACTCATAACTACATTTTGGGGAGAAGCTGAATCCCAACTGAGGTCCTCCCTTTTCCCTCTCCTCCTCTGTGTGACCCCAGTGATATGCCTGTTACTGGATCATCCCTGAAGAAGTATAAACATCCTGGCAACTGTTGGCAGGATATCCAGTCCAATAACTACACTCCCTTACTACTTTCCTTGGCATATTGCTCATCAACCTCAGAGGACACATGATGTCCCAAAGATTTGTACATCATCAAGCTGTCCGGTGAGTGTGAAAGAGTACTGGAAGAGAGGACATCTCCTCAGAGGAAGTGAAGCATGGCCAGAGGAACAGTCATCAGAAGCAGTGCACCTAAACAAAGCCTAGATTATCTCTTTAGCAGGTTGTCAAGATGGAGAAGATATCCAACATATATATATATATTTCATTTCTAATGAAGAAATAAACATAGTGGAATTTCATGTACTGCTTTCTAACACAAAATGAATTCTGTCCGGATATAAAGGGAATTGCTAGTCTGTGTTCTTTAACAGATGACAAACCACTTGAGATCCCAAATTTACCTGACCAGAACAACAGTGCCATAATCCTCAAACATCTGCATAAGCTCTGTACGCAGGTCCTCAGGAAAATCATTTTTCTCCTCTGGCACTGGTGATAGCAGATTTACCACTACTGTGGCATCCAGTGGGCCCTGGTAAGATGACACTTCCTGGAAAACACTCTCACGAGCGCCTTCATTGACTTCCTGGACTTCCACTTCTACGATAGCTAGCACAGGCCTACAAGAAATAAAGGAGAAATGCCTATTTAAAATTAAAATTCCCAATAGGAAGCACTTACATAAAATTAAAAACAATTCTACACATCTATGGTCATTTTTAAGTCCACAGTATCAAAGTTCATTACAAATATTTAGTTAATCACTTTCTTCTTAGGCAAACCAGGCTTACTGTTTTACTGAGAAGCAGAACAAATTACTTAAGGTCTCACTGTAAGAAATCACTGTGGTGCTGGACATTTGGAGTCTGGTGGATTGCTTCATTTCTCCTATAGTGGAAAATCATGCCCTGAGCACTGTTAATTGTATTTACCAGTTCTTCATTAACTGGGTGTAACAGTGAGGACACACCACAGACAAATTTGAATAACAATTGCATGCAGGAGTTCTGGCAAACCTCTAGTCTAAGATTACCAGGATTTGCTCCTTTTTAACTAGCTGTCTTCCAGAGACCCCACAGAACAGGAAGGCAATCTATTCTGCTAGGCATGGCCACACGTAGATGTCTATCTTCCAAAAATTAAGGACAAAGTACTCTAAGAGTTCAGCGTGGCAACAAACAGAACAGAATAGCTCAGTTTGAAGGGACCTTCAGTGAACATCTAGTCTTAGTGCCTGACCACTTCATAGCTAACCAAAAGTTAAAGCATATTATGAAGGGCATTGTCCAAATGCCTTGAGCACTGACAGGCCTGGGCATCAACCACCTCCCTAGGAAGCCCATTCCAGTGTTTCACCATCCTCATGGTAAAAGAACGTTTCCTAACATCCAGCCTTAGCCTCCCATGGTGCAACATTGTGCCATTCCATCATGATGAGTGAACAGAGCTCAGCACCCCTCTTTGCATTTTGCCTACTCGGGAGCTACAGAGGGCAAAGAGTTCACTTCTTGGCTGCCTCTTCTCCAGATTGGACAGCCCAGGTGTTTGTTCTCAGCCTCTCCTCACAGCACATGCCTTCCTGCCCCGTCACCAGCTTTGTTGCCCATCTTTGGATGCTTACAAGGCCCTTAACATCCTTTGCGTTTTGACATATTGACATGTGTTTGCTACACAGCAATACAATTAGTCAACACTACAAACCTGCTTTTTCAGCAGTTTCTTGCATATTACCTCTCTGTGTGTTAGATCTAAACACAACTGGGAAAGATGTCTGAAAGAGTAAAGCTTGTCTCATCTCCATGGATGCCATCTACATTCTCCGAATTCCACCCACATATACACACAGAGTAGTAACTGGAAAGGCTGATTCTAACTGTTTCAGAATTGCTATTTCCTACTTGCAAGAGAATAGACATTACCAGAATGTATGAATATGAGAGCCAAGCTAGATGGAAAAAGAGAAGAAAAAAATGCAGAGGAAATGTTAGCTATTTCTATTAGCACTGTGAATCGTTATGCATTACCATATGTCACAATGATACAGCCAAGCCTTTTTTCTAGCACAAACCTTGGGAAAGCAAAGCTGCTGACTGTAATTTTTTTTACAGTCGAATCTGCTGAAATAGGAAACCAATGTACAAGAGCCATGTTTCACAGATTGCATCCTCAGGGTTCTGTAAAATGAATGCAGCAGTTCCACCACTTTGTGGAACACAGCAATGTCAAAACTCTGATACAGAGAAGCTGATTGCATGAGGTATGTTCTTTTACTGCTGGAGGGATACAGTACAATCCTCACATGTGAGAGCACCATGAGGAGCACAGAGACAGCTGCTGTGGATCACTGAGCACTGCAGTGAGGAGCAATATTGTGCTGCTTCCAGAGGGCATGAATGGGTGTGACAAAGATATGATGAGTACAAGGGCACTTCCAAGGTGTATTTATTACAGAATTTGTTTCAGAGAAGTGAAGTAGTGACAAGTTCAAGGAAGAAAGGTCATTTATATCCTCAAAGAGAAACTAATGATACAGAATCATAGAATCCTTAGAGTTGGAAGGGACCTTTAAAGGTCATCTAGTCCAGCTCTCTTGCAATGAACAGGGACAGCCAGAGGAACTGCTCTTTGTTTTCACCTCCATCTCCAATATCCATTTCTAAGGGCAGCCCAAAAGTTTAACACTTTTTCTTTCAAAAGGTCACACCTGGCCCTTTAGACATGGTTTACACCTCTCCAGGCCACACCATTCCACACAGGACCAGTGATACATTCCAACATGGTAAACATCCCACCATGAGGAGAAAAGAAAATAACAAACCACTGAACAAAGCCAAAAAAAGAACAACAAAAACGCCTCCAGATTAGGGAACAGAAATTAAGCGTCTAGTGTCTGCTACAATCAGACTCAATCCTATGCTCTGAAGGTACCATTCAGTATGACACATTCTAGCCTTGTAGAACTACTGATTTTTTGCTTAGGACTTTACCTGTGGTCAGATGCTTGTAGCTCAGCTCTCCCGTAGTACATCAAGGCTCCAGGGGTCCAGGTGTGTCTGACTTTAGTTTCTGCATTCAGATCACTGTCTAGAAGATTAATCTCTCCAGCTGTGCAGGACAAAACATCACTTGAAACTCACAGCTGTTTTTACTAACAGTGAAGAGATAGTTTATTAGGATGTACTTCACAGACCCTAGCAGTGAGATGTGTTATGTTGTTATCAGCAAAACGGCAATTTGAATGTCAATCACCTGCACAATCTGTGTTGATCAAGGGTCATATTCGTATTTTTCTCTCTACACCCCTTCTGAGCATGAAAAGATACAGTATTTGTGAAATGCAGTGCATACCTGAACAGTACACACAGAATGAAGAGAAAGGAGAAAGCAACCTCCAAATACTTATGTTATAATGCATTAAGGCGACAGAAAGTGCTCCAGACATTATGCTAGGGTGGGGTATTACTTCACTGTCAGTAACAGTTAAGGTTTTTGGTCACTTTTTGGGCTAATGGATAACTCTTTCTTGCCTGCAAAGATGGAAATGAGTTAAGATGGGATATGGCATTTCTCCCTAATTATTAACACTGGGGCTGCACTTTCTTCTTAGAAAGCAAATCTATCCTAGAGCTGTGGGGAAGAAAAAAAAAAAAAAGGAAAAAAAAAGCAAGGAAACAGAATTAGAGTTGAGAGGCAGAAGAGGAGCTTTGCCACCGGTAGAAAAGGAAAGGAGCTATGGGAGCTACAGTGACAGACTGATTAGAAAAGCTTTGCCCGGCTGGGAAGTTGCATGAACACATAGCAAAATACCCAAATGAGCTAGCCCACGTGCAGGGGTCTACCTACAAGCTGTAATGCAAGGAACCTGCAAGGAACCACTTGGCGTGGAACTACATGATGTAGACTCTTGCAGACCTGCAACATGGAGTACACATAGAACATGGAATCTATTGGCTCAAGTCCTCCCAGGCATTAGTCTTACCATGCAAAATAAAGAACATGCTTTGAAAATGCTGAAGGGTTTCCTTTCTTCTGAAACAAAGAACAGTCAGCCCAAGAGGGATGCTCACTGTTCTAACTTCGTTACTGTGTCTCCTACAGTTTTCCTTTCCCAGATTACATCTCTATAAATGGTTTAAGCTCTTCATTTTACTTTTTCTTTCCCTAAGTAATCGTGAATAAATCTGTATCACATTGACATGTATTCTCTGATTGCTGTAGATTTGCTTTGTAATTTTTACACTTAGAAGTACTCATGGTATGACTTGGATTCCAAGCAGAAGTTCCCTTGCATGCAAAAAATCACATCTGCAGGCACAAACCAAATTATTTCTCCAGTGATTATGTTTTTAATGTGAAGTCGTGCAGATTTTATAAACACCTGAACACAGATACGCCTGCAGACTGAGAGAACAGTTATAAAAATTGTCACTGGAAACACAAAGAAATACTTTTTCATTTTGCTACTGTATTCCCTGAAAAACAAATCAAAATTCTATATGGATATCTGCTGTACTGACCACACCTGATCTCCAAGTATTTCATAAGTATTTTATTAATGAAATCTCCCAAGACTCAAGAAACTGGCAGAAACATTCCTAAGAGTTACTAAGGCACAAGATACAGAAAAGTGCTTACACAACTACTGAGGATGAGACAAACAACAAATCTATCCTTTATCAACATGGGAACTTTGTGTGGAGTAATGATTCTGCTGAAAAGCAAGAGAATAACTTGTAGATTATCACAGGTGGGTTGTTGTCAGTTCCTCAGCTAGCTCCTAGCACACTTTCAGTCTGTAGCATGAAGCCTTTGTTCACCCACTCAAGAATTAAGGGCTGTCTCTGCAAGTTATTCCAGTGAAGCTGAAATACATCTGTTTTAGCAAAGACACTGCAATTTGAGTACACCTAAGTGACACATCCAGCTCTTGCAGCCCGGAATTCTCAAACTCGCTCTCCTTATATGGGTTCTGGATCAAAGTGAAATTCAAAATTTTCAAATTATGAAAGAGAAAAAAGCCTACATACCTGTTTTTTCAAAAGGCAATTTCTTTCTCCACCAAAGAACTCGGTCAGTCCAAGCCGGGGTTCTGCATTTGTCGCTTGTATCGTAAGCCTCTGACCCAACGTCATATTTATATGTTGGTCCAAAATTAATAGTCCCTTCATGGAAGTCTTTAAAAATCTATGGAAAGAAGTACCATCTCTTTGAATGAGTTACAGATGAGGTAGGTGCCACTGTGCTCTACCAACTTCTTTGTGAATGAACAACATTCTGATTTTTAAACAGATTACTACATTCACATACTATAAATAAATGTCTGAGAATGCAATGTTTCCCTCTCTCAAAGAATTAGACCAAGGCAATATGCCGACATTCAAGAAAACAACAACTTTAGAGCATAAACAAATAAGACACACTGCCTTACTTTTCCACTGGATTTTTGCTGTTGTAATTGATCAAATTCCAGGAGTGTTTTCCAATCTTGACGCTTGAGAAAATAAAAGACTTCCTCGTATGTTAGATCAATGCGATAGTTAAAATCACCACACCAGAAGACATAGTCATGAGAGAACACATTC